>JAJJMA010015770.1:0-18737 GCA_023529015.1 Papaver nudicaule | reverse complement strand
TGGTCCTATAAATTCTAAAACATCATATGTCATTACTATTAATAGTACTTTTTCTTAACTCTTATTTTTTTTCTTTCTAGAAGTGAATGTTTTATCATGAGGAGTTACTCTCTTCGGCAAGCCACCCACCAGCATATACTCCAGTACTTCTAGCTAGTGTCGTGGCAATACCACTCCAATGTCTCTTACTCTCGCAACCAAGTCGCCATCATATATAGACTCTAGTACCTCTCATTCCCGTGACAGTACAATATCTTACACTCTAACACCTCCAACTTCCATAACCAAGTCGCCATCATATATTCATGTATATCATGTACCTCCGACCATCTTAGATACTGTTGTGCCTCCCACACCCGTCTTAAATTAAGACACCTTCATATGATCTTTTTTTACCTCATATCAACTCCTAATGCCAACTACTCCCGTAACCAAACCCCTATCATAAATTCATTTATCCCTTGCAGCTTTAGCCATCATTGTATATTGTTGTGCCACTCACAGATTGTCGCCAAAGTTAAGTTGAAACCACTAATATGTATATCCAGTTGAATATACTCCTACCATGCTACTCTATTCGGTTCTTCTCCATGTTAACTATCCATTATGTGCCAAATTATCATCTACCGTGATTTTTTCAGGTCGATCCATGTTTGTGCGTGTAAGATAACCCATTCCTCCATACACCTACACCCTTCTTCCACTGGAATCAATGTAATGGAGTAGTTTTCAACATTGATGCTATCGAGTCTTCCTAGTTTCTCAACCTCTTCGATTGTGTTTTGTTGTATGGTTTTTCAGGTCGTCCAATGCGGCATGTATATCCTTCCATTTGAAAGATCATGACTGCAAGCTAAATGAGGTTCTAAAATTCTACAGGTGATTACCAAATTACGGGCCAAACTTATTGCACTTTTCTTATGAGTTGAGGCAATCCCCCAACTTTTGTTTTGCGTCGACTGTGGATTACTGAAAACAGGGATTCAGCTAATTAAGTTTATTAAAGAGTGACCCCCAGATGGTAGTGGCACTACGACTATAGAGGTGCGTGAAACATGAATTCTAGCATAAGAGGTTATGATGAAAAATGGCCTCGACATATAACTAAAAATGGCCTCGACATATAGCTATATACCCAACACTCTTAACACTTTCATCTTGAAGAGGAAAAAATGGGGGTTACAGATTGTAGAACAATTGGTCCAGGAGATCAATTTAATCAGCAGAAAAACTGAACAGAAGCATTAATTACAGACTGTTGACAAATACTTTCCAGTTAACAATAACCTGAGTCAACGAAACATCATCAAATATCTTCTCTTTAGTGCACCAAAGAAGAATGTTAAGCTTCACACCCCTAATCATGGCATCCCTGCTCTTAGATTTTGCCACCATGTCGCCTAGAGTTCCTCTCCACTCTCTAGCCATAATTCCTATAGAATTGCGTAAGGAATCATCTTCCAAATTGTGAATTGTTTTCTGTTCATCTTAGTTGGGTGTACACATGTGATATCCAAAATGTAAATTCAACAAAATCACCAAAAAAAAAACTGGAAAAAAATGTTACCAAACTAACAAATATCTTTTTAATTCTAAAAAAAAATATGATGTGTTGTTTCTTACGACAATCTATTGTCTGTTATAAGTCCACTTCTCTCTTTTTTTTTGTTACGAATCCAACTGTGATTCTGATTACTACTTTCTACTAATCCACTAACTGCATAAACCTTTTGAAGATGTTTATCCTAAACAGTCTTATAATTAGAACAACTGGTTGATTCTACTAATCCACCATTAGGCATTTTGAAGAGGTTTACCCCAAACATTCTTATTGTTTGAACAACTGGTTGATGATGAACATGGTAAATGTGTTGTATAGAAATTGGCCCCGTTCTTGATTTAAAGTCATAAAAAGATGTTTATCTCCTCCGGTTGGTCGCATATATCGCCTACCTTCAATCCTTTCTCCCTAACAAATCTACTACTGCAACCTTTTGTAAGTACATAATTTTGGCTATTATTCCAGTAGGAGTATCTATTCTCCTTGCTTTCCCTGCGTTATCGTCAAAATTCAATAACACCTTTGTAAGTAGTTCCTGTTAGCAAAGGGAAGTTCTTCTCGGCATGTTGCGTTACCGAGTTGTTCTCGTGCCCCCATGACTTGACCCATCGATCTGGTTGTTAAACCCATGTAGATACCACTTCTGTTTATCCCACGATGAGAACTTCCATCACTAAAATTACTTTCGATTTGATCAAGTTCGTCATTATGTGTATGTTTACGTAACATATCAAATATCATCATCTTCATTATCCAGAAGTGGTTTGAAATTTGATATGGCATCACGACCCCGGAATATCTGTGCTGCAATATCATAAGCCTTTGCAGCTTCTAGTTCTCTAATAAATATTCCTAACCGAACTCTCTGATGTTTCTCATAAATTTGATCTCTCTGCCGATCATTTGGCTGTGGGACTACACCTTTGACAGTCGATAGATGGTCTTCCATCATATAGAGTCACCCTATCAGCAAGATAAGTTGTGTGCCATTGTGAAATCATGCTCAAGGACAAAAGCAGTCTTCTTTACGTTTTAATGACTTTTGAGGCATCAATACGATGCTCAGAATAAAGATAAAAATTGTAAGTTGTAATGAATAACTCTTACTCAATGATAGAAACATATCAATTTTACGCCATAAACTCAGTACCAAACAGACATAACATACAAAGTTATGAATGCCGTTATAACAGTAAATTGAAGTTAAAAGTACGACGTTAGGTAATAATATAGACCTTACCAATGCAAAAAACATGAGGCAGCACTTTGCGGCTCTCCACCTGATAGATTCTTAACTGGTTAATCCATTGATATCCAGATTTGGAGTGGTTTCATGACATCTGACACTAAGATCTTTTAGAGGCTAAAGTGTCCCCAGGTTCATAAGGAGGTGCGATAAAGTTATCAACTAAGAAGTTTAATGAGACGTAAGGCGTTTATTTGAAATCTTGTTTCGACTAAGATGGAAGCAGCATCCTTGGTAAGAAACCAATGTGACTGACATCTCTAAATATCAATCATGCGTAATCCAGGAGATTATATCATTATAAAATAATGCACCTGGAATATCCCTTTATCTTCAACAGTGAATGTTGTAGCACATCAAACAATGCGTGAGGAAACTTCATGCACACTATCATAATTATCTTCAACCCCCAATTATGACGCAAAACCTTCCATTACAAACAGTAAAACCTAACCTAAATCCAAACGAACTACACAAACGAACTTGTTCAATAGTCCATAAAATAAAAACCCTAATTAACTTAACATCAAACAAAATCTACAACAACTCAATCCCTAAACCAGCGTAAAATTATACCCTTTAATTTTCAATATTAATGTTTGAGAAACGATTACCTCATTGTTCTTTTAGGATGCCCCGATGTTGTCTTCATATCTTGTGCAAAAAATCTCCAGTAAAGCACTGTCCTACTTAACATTACCTTAAAAACCAAAACTGAATCCACCTCCATTACAACCACTGCCGTACACAACAGAACCTGCAATTTCAACCAAAAGCCAAAAAAAAAAAAAAACATACCATCAAGTACCTAGTTTTGTTTAGGGCTGTGAGTTGTAGTAGTTGATTTTGCGTAAAACCCTAGGGTTCGCGAATAACATCTGATGGCGCATCCTATTTATCCGTGATTGATCAGCGTCATACAAACCCAAAGAAAAACCAAACAATTTATCACCATTAGAACTCAACATTGTATTGTTTGTTTCGCTGGTAGATGATAAGTTGCGCTAGAAACAAAAATTGTTTGTTCTTGAGTTCTTATATATCAAACCCACAAACAAAAATTTCAAGTTTGTTCAATAAATTTAACTTTAGGGAACTATATCGGGGAGAATCTAATAAATTGATGAGTCTGTATCGGGATGTATGAAAGGTGCGAACAAAGAGAAGGAGGTGATTTATACGACACAGTAGAAATCTAATTTGGGACGAAAAAACCGAAATAGGGCCCGAAGGGCTTATGAAAAGACCGAACATGAGTCGATTTTAAAGTGGGTAAACTTTCTTTTTAACGGAGTTAGTCCAAAACACATGGAAAATATTAATTGGCTAAAATCTTAATTAGCAAAAGTGGGTAAACATCACCATAGTGGGTGAGATTTAGAATATGTGTAAACGAAGTGTAATTTAATTTGAACCAATAGACAATTGTCAAGTGTCCTCCCCACAATGCCTCCCTCCCAAACTCCCTTTCTCGGCCAATAGGAAGTTGTGGTATTGTCACCGCGCGACGTGGGGGCTTTTACAACTTAGAGCTTTTAGTGTATGATTCTTTATCGCTTTCATCATTAACTAATAGAGCAGTGCAAATAGAACACCCTTTGAAAGATGCAGGTTATCAGCGACTTAGAATCGAAGCTGCTTGTAATGGGTTACTTTGCTTATCTTTGTTTAGTGATTTTAAGGCTCCCACATTAGTTCTTTGGAACCCATGTACAGGAGAATACAAGGAAATACCAATGCCATATCAGGAAATTAGGAGTAATTCAACATCCGAGCGACGTAGCAAGACTTTTTATGTTACGTATGGGTTTGGTTACGATTATATAATCGATGATTATAAGTTGGTCAGCATTGAAACCAACAAAAAATTTGGAACGATTTCTGTACTAAGAGTTTTTACATTAGGATCGAATTCGTGGAGACGGATTCGGGAAATCAATTATATAAAGTTTCCTCGAGGGAAACCTGGAGTTTTCGTTAATAGAGCATTTCACTGGACAGCAA
Organism: Papaver nudicaule; assembly: GCA_023529015.1. Lineage (NCBI taxonomy): Eukaryota > Viridiplantae > Streptophyta > Magnoliopsida > Ranunculales > Papaveraceae > Papaver > Papaver nudicaule. The sequence goes on along the minus strand of JAJJMA010015770.1, from coordinate 13,926 downwards.
CAGCAACAGATTCAAAATCCACATCAATTGATTCGTTTGATATTGGCGAAGAGATTGTCAAGGAAGTGCCGAAACCAAAATATTTGGATGACAAAGTTGGTATAGGTTTGGGTTTGTTGGAAGGATGTCTTTGCATTGTTAGCCATACTAGAGAGGTTAGCACCGATGTGTGGGTGATGAAAGAGTATGGAGTTGGAGAATCCTGGACCAAGCTATTCGCCATTGCTGAACACACGATTATTGGATCCATATTTGTGAGGCCATTGCAATTTTATAACAACGGCGATATCCTTTTGGAGAAAACTAGTCAGTTACTTCTCTACAATCCAAAGCATAAAAAAATCGCCATTGTGAACATCCCATGTAAGAAAGCATGGCACATAAATGCCTACACTTTCACGACTTATGTTGGTAGCTTTGTTTCGCTTAACTCGGGTACTTATGTTGGTCAAGATCAAGAAGAAACAGCAAAGGACTCTTTTCAACGAAAGTGTAAAAAGCTTAAGATGACAGACTTGAGGAATTGAATTTTCTTTAGTGACACCATTGCGACTCATCGAGTCTTCCGTGAACAAGCATACGTCGGTCCTGGTTTCATTTTCTTTGTTGCTAGTTAATTAATTTAGTGACAATTTTTGAATTTCGCTTGTAGGGATGGATGATATATTGAGATTTGTTTTGCAACATATGCGATCCTGATATTATATGGAGTATGTAACAACATGAGCTCACAATAGCTGGTATAATTGTGAAACAAAGATATTTTTCCGAAAGATTTACATGATATAATGTTGGAAAATTGAATACAATTTTCATATGAATAGAAAATTTTAATCAAATACCTTATGAATTTGGGTTTTGGGTTTGGACCGGATGATTGGTCTGGTAGGCAAAGTTAGTTATGTTTCAAACTAAGAGAAACATTAACCTTCAGAACCTTTCGTGAGAGTTATGAAAGGTATACAACCCTTGGGAAATCAAACTCAATTAAATTAGACAACCCTTGGTGAATTCATGAAGCATCATGTCTTCATTGAAAAGGTATGGTTAGAATCTATATATACCTTGCACAATTAGGTTAGAAAACACTACGCCACAGGGGCCTGTTTGTAACGGATATAGACGTTGCGCCGAATTAAAGCAACGTCTATTAGCGTTGCTAAAACGGCGTTACAAATTTTTGGTAACGTCTAATAACGTTGCTTTAATTAATTAAAGCAATGGAAGTAACGTTGCATCTTCCGTTGCACTTTTTTATTTAAAGCAACGTAAGTAACGTTGCAGAATTTATTTAGAGCAATATTTTCTGTAATTTAGGCAACGCCTATAAACGTTGCGGATTTTTTAATTAAAAAAAAAAAAAATGTATTACAAAAAATACTAAATATTGTATTAACAAAAATACCTAATATTTTATTAAAAAATACCAAATATTTTAATAAAATAATACATACACACTACGCCACGGAGCCCGATTTACAACGGAAATAGACGTTGCGCCTAATTAAAGCAACGTCTATTAGCGTTGCAAAAACAGCGTTACAAATTTTTGGTAACGTCTAATAACGTTGCTCAACGTAAGTAACGTTGCATCTTCCGTTGCACTTTTTTATTTAAAGCAACGTAAGTAACGTTGCAGAATTTATTTAGAGCAATGTTTTCTGTAATTTAGGCAACGCCTATAAACGTTGCGGATTTTTTAATTAAAATTAAAAAAAATGTATTACAAAAACTACTAAATATTGTATTTAAATTAAAAAAATGTATTACAAATACAAATACAAAAATCTGTATTACAAATCATGGGCACAAATGAAAAGAACCTATTGCATCTACAAAATGTTGCTTCCTACATCCCATTCAGCTATAAATGTTCCCAGTACCTACAAAAACCAAAATTGACACCATAACAAGAATCAAACCAAGCCCAGGACAATAAAACCATTCATTAGATCAGAGTATACATATATCACCATTAAAAGAACATTTGAATGAAACGGATCATCACTCATTACTTGGTTCAGAAATTATGCATTCAGATAAGTGAAGGCAGCAGTTATAGCAATCTAACAGCGAAAACCCACAGCAAAATCAACAAAACAAAGAACTGAAATGAGATGATTCCTTACATCATCTTCTGGTTGCAAAGTAACTCTTGCATAAACTTCATCAGTTTCGTGTTCAGGCTAATTATAAACTGACTTGTCCTGATCACCAAAACAGAAGGACGAACAAAGTTAGGCAGATGAAGGGAATCCGAGAAACTTTCAAGTTTATTAATTAGAGGCAGAACAGCTCAAACCTTGGTTTGTTGTAAACTATGAAAAGGGTTTTCGTGGCTACAACATGAGATGTTGTGGCAAGGGTTCGCTTAGGTCTAATCTCAACAATATTTTTGAGGAGATCTTGTTGCCTGCATTTTCACAAATAACAACAATCAATCTCCATTCAAGAATTTAGAGAAGCTCAAAAGCATCAGCTTGAAACAAGGAAGAGCTACCTGATCCCACTTTTCGGCTTAGGTTCAACCCGAAGGGGCAAAGGCACTGGCGCAGGCCCAGTGTCTGCTAAACTTGCAGCTTTGTATCTTTTAGTTAAGAAATACAGATAAAAAGTAGAAAGATAACATAGAGGGCGTCTGTGTGTGTGGGTGTGGGTGACGGAGAGAGAGACCCTTATATTCTACTGCACCAATTTCTTATTCAACAACACATAAAAAGTTCTATAAGGATATTTTAAATGCAGCAAATGCACGTTTCTCAGTTCGATGTAACATGCGTTCAGCATCCTCTTCAGCTTCCATCTGTTCCTTGAGGTAGAGCAGGTCATCGCTATCCAAAGCTGCATCATTTGATAAAACTAATATTTAAGGGGAAAAAAAAAACTTGAAAATAACTGAGAGAAAGTCACATGTACACCGCATGAGTATGTCATCAACATGAATGAATGTTTTCCTGATAAAGATGCATTTACCACCTCTTTGACCAACAGAATCCAAACAAGAGAACACTTACACAACAGAATCCAAACAAGAGAACACTTACACTTTCAAAAGATGCTTTCCTGAGAACACTTACACAACAGAATCCAAACAAGAGACAACAAGCATTTACTCTTTGACCCCAAGAGACAGCACAATAACTAGCAAAGTCTGCAAGGAACATAGATGACACCAACCCCTTATAACACATGATTACTATGACAGGCCAAAGCAATTAAAGATACAAAATCTTAATCCACACCATCTCCAATCACCTGCATAGATGATCATAGGTTCCCTTGCCACTACAAGTCTTTGCCTATGTAAGACCATGAATACTATCTTAACTGAATCTACTGGCAATAAAAGTAACACAGTACATCCTTTACAAATACAAAAACTAGCGGAAGCAAGAGCACATAATGACTTACATTTTTGTATGACCCGACAAAACACCAATACAGCCCTTTCATCCGCATTCCATGTCCTAACAGCTTCTTCGCTGTAAACTAAGCATACAGACAGGTGAGTAAAGCAGGAACTACACATACGTAGATACTTTTGTTAAGTAAAAGTCAAAGCAACATAAAGAAACCTGGACAATGCATCAATTAGCAATGCAATATAACATATTTCTAAGTACTTTCTATCAAGTCATTTGAGATATAACATCAATTGGCAATGCAATATATTCCCCAGAGTTCCTAACACTATACTAGAACTTCCTAACACAGACAACACCAAAATTGTTCCTAAGGGACATGGTCACACGACCTAGGCACAACAGTTCAACCAAGCCCAGGACAACAAGGAAGTTTCTTAATTCAGCAATTTAAGATCATGATCCTTCAAGCACAGACACTAAATGGAAAGTAATCCAATGCTAATAACAAACCCTGGCATATGTCAAATGATTACAGTACAAAAAAGCCATTAATTACAGATTACCAATAAAAATCCACTACAAGTATATTATAGATCAAATTTCTCATGTTATAACCAAAACCCTGAGCCTAATTTCATGAAAAAAAAATAAACAAAATTATTCTAAGATCTGTACGGTAAACAAATCCAAGATCTGTATTCTCGAGATCTAAAACCAGGGCTATGATATTAGATATGCGTCTTCTTTGTTAACGTGCAGAAGAGCTAGACGAAATGTTAAATCCCGAAGCCTATCATACTGGTCAGTAGCGAAATCCAACATAAAACAAAATTGAAGAACAAAATTAGAGTTTTGCATCAAATATTGAAACCCACCTCTTAGATTCAGATTTTAGAGGCTACGAACATCTTCTTTCACACTAATGTGTTGTTTTGACCACGAATTTCATTGATTACATAATCAGGTGCCATGGATCTATGGAGTTTTGATAGAAAAATAAAACCCTAGAAATCAAGAACCCTAGTTTTAATCCTCCCTAGAGGTGATACAGATCTAGGAAGATAAGAGAGGCTGCGTGAAACGAGAATGCACTACGCCACAGGGGCCTGTTTGTAACAGATATAGACGTTGCGCCGAATTAAAGCAACGTCTATTAGCGTTGCAAAAACGGCGTTACAAATTTTTGGTAACGTCTAATAACGTTGCTTTAATTAATTAAAGCAACGGAAGTAACGTTGCATCTTCCGTTGCACTTTTTTATTCAAAGCAACGTAAGTAACGTCGCAGAATTTATTTAGAGCAACGTTTTCTGTAATTTAGGCAACGCCTATAAACGTTGCGGATTTTTTAATTAAAATTAAAAAAAAATACTAAATATTGTATTAACAAAAATACCAAATATTTTATTAAAAATACCAAATATTGTATTAAAAAAATACATACATTAATTTAAAAAAAAAATGTTTTCTAAACTAGATTACATACATACATTTATGCTACATTAGGCAATCACAGCTTCATTAGGCACATATGCATACCTTTGGTACACAAGTCATGATATCAGGCAACATATGCATACCTTTGGTACACACCACATGATGAGATGATAATGCTCACTTGCACATGATGAAGCACTGAGGCCTTCAAACGTGTCTCCAAAGTCAAAGCCAGATGAGGTTAGTTGCATCTGTGGAGGGGCTGGCTGGAAGGTTTCAGAACTTTGGGGCACTGCATTAGGTTGAAAGTTGCCTGTGGATGAAAAATCCTGTGGTGGTTGGTTATTTTCTGCGGAAGGTATAGCCTTGAAGGGAGTCTCACCAAACGGGTCTTCGGTAGGCTGTAAATGAAACATAACATACCAATTACCACATGTGAGCAAGAGAAACATAAATATAAATACCTTTAAGCAGTCATGATATTAAGCATTGGCAACAATTTAATGCCAGAAAAAAATCAGCCTTGGTCTGGGAATGCAGTAACATTACGCTCCAAGTGAAGATGGCAAAAATCTAGAGTCTTTATTAATTGTGCTAGCACTAGCACCAACATTTTTTATCATTCAAACATCCGAGAGGGAACCAAGTAGATCCATTTCTCCGTTACTTGCAGGAGGTGCGGCAGCTAACGAGAACAAAAAACAATGAATTAGCTCCAGCCTGAAGAAAGAGGCGTCTTTCTAAGGAAAGTAGCAGATGCCATCCAACCAACCCAAAAGTTGTGATAACCTCATAAGTAATTTCAAGATTAAAAATACTCCATCATACATAAACGATGGTAATAGACCTAGACTACCTAAATGAGATCCAGCTTAACTGGTGACGGCATGGCTAAAATTCGTACAACATGCGTACACATGAAACCTATGAGCATCAACATCTAATTTGATTTCGAAGTAAACAATGCCCTACAAGGAGAAGAAAACAATGCTCTACATCAGTGTTTGTTAAAGTGAATCAAGCATCTGAGAGTAAATTTTGCAGAACGAAGTTATTAGAAATGGGATAAGAGAGCCAAACCTAGCTGAAAATGGCATGATAGGGAAGTTCTGGCTAATTTCGCTGAAGATGAACCTAGAAATTACAATAAAAGAAAACATAGCAACAAGAAATTACATCAGTAAACAATAAAAGAATAGCTTCAGATACTTCTTTATTCTGACAAACAATAAAAGAAATTACATCAGTAAACAAATGAGATTATAATGGCAGAACGTGACTTCGAGAAAACATAGCAACAAGAGTCAAGCTTTTCTGCAGCATCATGAGGCATTATCAGGGTTAAAAATCGTGCATCAAGACAATGAAGAGCTTCACTCTTCACTAACAAAAGCACATGAAGTACTAACTTGCCCCATCAGAGTAACTATGACAAAAAGAGCCTCACTTGGATGTCAAACCCATAGCTTCTGTTAAGTAATCATCACTAGGGCACAATTATTAAAGAAAATTGACAACTTACTAACCCAGATACATAGAAAACACTGGTTCACGTGACGAACAGAGTTAGAATTGCTCAGAACTACATTTGCAACAACAACAAAAAACGAGTTGGAAACATAACCTTCTATCAGTGTAACTATGACAAAAAATAGCTTAATTGGAGGCATGCTCCATAGCATTTTAGAGTTTTCATCTATTAGATAGATCATGTCCAGCAAACCCTCTTGAGTGGGAAAACAAAGAAAGGTGGCAGGAAAAAAAATAAAGACAACCACTTCAGAACAAACCAACAACAAAGATAAGATTGCTCAAAATTATCAAGCATAGCCAGTAAGAATATCGGCAACAGGGAAAAAGAGGAAACCAAATATCATTGATAACCTCGGCAAAGTTGCACTCGAATCTGTATCTCATTGGATCACATAAACTCAATTAGGATTTCAACAGCGGTTCAGGGTTTCAACAGCAAAGTTGCACTCAACCCTTCCTCTCTCACCTACACAAATACCAAAAACCAAACACAATCAAATCTAAACTAGCGAAATAAGAAATCAAAGAATCAAATCGATATAGAGGCTAGTTATAACAGGATTTCAACAGCGGCAAAAATACATTAAAACCAGAAATTTCAAAATTAGGGTTTTCAAAAACTTACAAAATTGATTTGATTTACAGATCTGAAATCAAATCAAAAAGAGGGATTTTTCTTTTTGGATCTGAGATGTGGTTTCGTTTTGAGATGGGGGTTGGGTTTATTTTTCGTTTTGATTGACAAAACCAACAGCAAACCCTTCCTAATCACCACCTCTATCAAATTGATTCAACCCTTGTTGAGTTCACACATCAAGCCACAGAACCAGCAGCCTCGATCCCCTTTTGTACAGCCATTAACTGACCTCAGCAAACCCCCTTCTTCACCGTCATAGATCTCCATTGAAATCCCAAAATCTGTACGCAATTCAGACCTAATTCCTATCTGCACTTGAACCCAATCTCTTATTCTTTACAGCTTCTCAAAACGAGATCCAAATACCAGCAATTTCTGTAACTCAATCAGTCTCTGTAAGGTTGGGAAGAGGAAGAACGAGTGGAAGAAGAAGAAGATAGGAAAATAAAAATGAGATCGAAGGAGATAAAATGAAATATAAATCCGGAAAATCTATTTTCCGGTAAAAAGACGTATTTAGCCCTTCATGCGCAACATTATTGGCAACGTTAATAACGTTGCTTAATTAATTTTGATAATTCCTAATTGGAGCAACGTTTAAAAAAAATTGCGCAACGTTATTTGACGTTGCCACGTGTGCAACGGCTATTAACGTTGCAGATGTAAAAAAATAAAACGTTACAAATCAGGCCTTGTGGCGTAGTGATGAAGGAAGAGAAGAAAGGAGATAAGAGAATGAACGAGGTAGGTTTTTTTTTCTTTCTCTGGTTTTCGCGAGAGGGAAGGAGGTGAGCGAGAATGGTTGAGAAAGAAGATGAGAAGGAGAGAGGCGATGGAGAGGATAAGATTTCCAAACCAAAAATAAAGGTAAAACTAAGTATAAATCGGAAAATCTAATTTCCGGTAAAAAGACATATTAGCCCTTGAAGGCGCAACGGTATTGGCAATGTTAATAACGTTGCTTATTAATTAATTTTAATAATTCCTAATTGGAGCAACATTAAAAAAAAACGCAACGTTTTTTGACGTTGCCACGTGCGCAACGTCAAAAAACGTTGCAGATGCGAAAATAAAACGTTGTAAATCCGGCCCTGTGGCGTAGTGACATTAATTAAAAAAAATGTTTCCTCAACTAGATTACATACATGCCGAACCTCTGGTTGCTGTGTGGCTCATCTTGTTGGCCAGACCTAGTTTTTGCATAGCTACAATTGATTCAGCACCCCCAACGATCGTTGTTGCTCCCTTGGCACTTAGCTCAGCCAACTTCATGGCAATTGCCTGAAATGCAGGAGACAAGTTAAGTGTATTAGCTTCTTTGACACATGATTACTACCGACAACTGCAACCTAGGAGGTATTGAGAGTATCTAGCACATGAGTTACAGTACACCTGAAAACGAACTACCGACAACTCTGTGAAACCTAGGAGGTGTTGAGAGTATCTAGCACATGAGTTACAGTACACCTGAAAACGAGAATGGGTGATACTAGGTAGCAGTGGGTGCATTTGGTTACTATACAGAAATTGGGTCATACGGACCAAAAAGCATGTCCAATGGTTATAGTAATAATCAGGAAAACCACAGGTGAGACACTTACAGTCGTTCCATGAGCGAACTTGGGAAAAATCAAACAATCCCATGCTTCCCTGGTATACAATAGTCTTGGCAGAATCAAGAGATGCACTGAATTCCTTGATAGACTCTGAACCAATATCCATACTCATCCAGCCATCAGGGATACCACTCGCTGCTACGGTCTACAGCAAATAACATCCAAGTCAGCAGGATACAACCATTAACAGCGTAAGTAGAAACCGTACACCCAGTCGATTAGACATGACGTCGTAGTCTAAGAGAGTGGTAATTAAGAAACAGACCTTGTAGTTAGCATCAGGAGCATATCGGTCAGCAACCACAACATCAGTTGGCAATTGAAGAGCCACTTTGTTGACCTCAGCCTTCTCGAAAACTAACTTTGCAGCGTCAATCATGTCTTCCTCAGTACATAAAGCAAAAACACATAAACGCCACCAGTACTAAAAACAGAAATGGAATACCTTCTGGACAAGGAATCCAGCCACGGATGGCCTTAAGAACCTAGTGACTCCTACTGAGGAAGCATCCTAGAAAACAATCATTGACATAGAGGTCGGCGACAGATGCTAGTTTCATGGCATAGCAGGGTCCACGGTTGATCCCAAAACATACAGTTCACCTTGAAACCAGAATATACAAGTCTTTCGTGACAATACTTCCACCACCTTCATGGAAAAAAAAAAAAAGCTAAAGTTAGTGTTTCTGGAATAAAGAGTTCACCTTGGAATCAAAATTCTATGTTTGTCTTTAGCCTAAATGTGTGTAGTGAACTTACAACCCTCAAGTGCCATGGCCAAATGTCAAGAAATACTTCCAGAGAATCAACACATTGTCATCATTCCTTAAACAACAATAACTTGTTCCATCCAAGCAAAATCATGAACATTATTATCAAAATAATGAAATCCCCAAAACTTTCAAATGAAAATCCAAGAAAACTCACAGATAAGTTGGCACTGAGGAGATCTGCGTTAGCGAACCCCGGAGCTGCTGCTGAGTCATCATCGGATACTGACTGTGGTCTGGTTTCACGAGATATTTGGCCATGATCAAATATTGTGCTTGGAAGTTTCTTTGTTATGCAACCATATATGTAGGTGAATATAGCAAACAGGGTCATTAACACAGATATCTCTTTTGTATCAGGACCAGGAAGATTCCCTGCGACGAAGAAAAGAATTGAAATCAACAAAACACTACAAGGGCCATCAACAAGGAAAACCTTTTAGCATCAACAAGGCAACTCTTAGAAGGAAAACACTACAGGTAAGTTAATATTGCTAGTATCCGAAATCTGACTATTCAATGCAGGTCCATTAGGTAGAAATCTGACTCAAGATGATATAATCCATGATAAGTTAGTATCCGAATCTCCTAATGCAACATGATAAAAGCTTCACACCTAGTACAACATCTTGTATTAGTTGAATTGCTTACATTTTAGGATGAACTTTCTCTGTTGGAAAAATATGAACTTGTCTGTGCCTTACTCAGTGCCTGCTTAAGCTCCTGCTCCTCCTTGGTTGGTCTCTGTATGAAACATAAAACATTAGTATTTACTACAAATATTGGCATGGAAAAAATCTAATCACCTAAACCATCAGCATTCAGCAAGCATTGCTACCGGATCATCCAATCTATAAGTCATTTGGCTCTCAACCGCATGCCTCTTGAGCCAATACGTAAGCGACATTCTCGAGAAAAATGACTCCCTCACCGCACTCGTAACACTTTAGGTCATCACTTCCACCGCGTCCACGAACACTTCCACTGCCACCTTAAAGCAATTACATTGAACAATTAGAAAACTATTGTCTGAAGTCTACAAAATATCTACACAGTGAGGCAACAGTTCTACATATAATTCTTAAAGATAGGCCAAATCATTACTGTTAGCAATCACATTTACTGGTATTGTGAGACCATCAAATTTAATAGAACAGCAAAAACAGCAAGGAAATTGAAGAAACCCAACTTAACAATAAACCCAGGGTAATGGGTCAACAATCTATAACCAGGAAACAAAAAAAAACTATCAATCGAACTTAAATTAACAAAAAAAAATTACCAAATCAAGAATAAAAAACCTAACCCTAGATCGAAAATTGCAAATACAATGAAAAATTACAACTTTTACAAACATAAACGACAGATCTTTGACTTAAGTTGTTCATTCGAGAACAACCAAGATGTCCAAATCTTCTTGAATCTAGATCGACTAACCTGTGTAATTATCAAAAACAAAATTAAAATCACCAGCATAAGGGTAACGGAGAGATGGATCAAGAGAAATAGGGGAGTTTTGGCTTTGAGAGAAGATTAAAAAAAAGAGACAGTTGGAAACCAAATCTGCTATCAAACAAATCAAATTTAATTTGGGTTTTGAGATAGAGGTTATGAGGTGCAGACGAAGAACAGACGAAGAACAAACGAAGAAGAAGAGTTTATGAGGTGCAGACAAAGAAGAAGAGGTTATGAGGTGCAGACGAAGAAGAAGAGTTTTTTTTTTGTTTTTGAAGTTAGAAGAACAGACGAGTCGAAGAAGACGCAGGGAGAACTGAGAAGGATAAGAATAAGGATAAGGTAAGAGAATAAGGAAAATAGAAAAATAAAAAGGAAAAATCTAATTTCCGGTAAATAGACAAAATAGCCCCTGGGTGCGCAACGGAAGATAACGTTGCCGTGACATTGCGCAATAAAAAAAAATATTTACAGCAACGTTAAAAAAAATTTGTGCAACGTTATTTGACGTTGCCACGTGAGCAACGGCTATTAACGTTGCAGATGCGGAAAAAAAACGTTGGGAATCAGGCCCTGTGGCGTAGTGAAAGAATGTACAAAAAACTGATCATTCATCTCTTGCATTAATTCATCTCTTGATTAAGTTTGTGTCAATAGAGAGAGTTCATCACTATTAGTTTGATTCGCCGTTTCTCGAAGTTTGGAGTGCTACTACATCGAGAAGTTAGTCGTTGTATCCTGGGAGATAGACACCGATAATCCGTAAGCACCAATGCGGGGTGAATCTGTCTTAAGGATAGAGGATCTTAATCCTTGCCTCGACTTCAATTGAGTCTAATTCGGTTTGCATCTTTCTTCTTTTTTTTTTTGATTATTATTGCAGTTTATACAGAAGATTGCCAACAAATAACCATACTGGATTCACGATCTATATAACAATTGACATTTTTGCAAACGATTTCTTGAAAATAACATTTCATCAGCCTAGTTATTAATTCATTCCAAGAATGATTACGGCTGTCATGTCGGAGTGTGTATCCAAAAGAGCGTTCAATTGTGCACCCTCTAATTAAGGCAGTGACTAAATACAACCCATCCTTTAGCTAAAGTAGGAACTACCAATTAGTCCTAATATGAGACTTTATATTTCAGTTTAGTCCTGTGTGCCAATCAAGATTATTATTTAGTCCTAAAAGTTTTTTGTTTGGTCCTAATATTTCTATTTAGTCCTTTTTTTATTGTTTGGTCCTTGGGTGAACGTTACCCACGCGGAGTGACATCATCATCATTTTTAATATTACAGAAATACTCTTTTATCTTTTATTCTTTGTTCTTTATAAAACTAATGAAAATTTATTAAAAAATTAAATATCTCAAGAACTACAATTCGGAATTAAACAAATTTTATATATTCCGAAAGCTCTTGACGAGATCTATACAACGAGTACCATTGTCACTATGTTTCGCAACATTTTTTTTTCAAGTTACCCGGTGACGGATTTCATTTCAGAAAATGAAGTACTAAAACGGATTTCATCTCATACTATGAAGTGCTAAAATAGATTTCATCTCATACAATGAAGTTCTAAAATAGATTTCATCTTAATGTATGAAGTCATAAATGAAATTCATCTCAAAATATGAAGTGGTAAATGAAATTCATTTCAAAATATGAAGTTAAAATTGAATTCATCTAAAAATATGAAGTGATAAATGAGATTCATCTCAAAATATGAAGTTAAAAGTTGAATTCATCTCAAAATATGAATGATAAATTAACTTCATCTCAAACTATGAAGTTAAAAATTGAATTAATATCAAAAATATGAAGTTAAAAATTGAATTCATCTCAAAATATGAATGATAAATGAACTTCATCTCAAAATATTAAGTTCAAAATGAATTAATATCAAAAATATGAAGTTAAAGATTGAATTCATCTCAAAATATGAAGTGATATGAATTTCATCTCAAAATATGAAGTTAAAAATTGAATTCATCCCAAAAAATGAAGTACCAATATCGGTAACGTAAAAAAAAATGTTTCGAAACATATCAACAATGGTACTCGTTGTGTAGATCTCGTCAAGAGATTTCCGAATATATAAAATTTGTTAATTTTCGAGTTATATTTTGGGAGATATTTTATTTTAAAATGAGAGAAAAGATAAGGAAAATGAGAGTTATTATACCTTTTTAATAACAAATGACTAAACAGAAAAGTTACTTTTGTAACAGGACTAAATGGATATAGATCCACCTAAAAAAGGACTAAACAGTTTTTTCCCCTTAACTAAATACAATCCTTACTAGAAATCAAATTTTATGTACAGTCGGTAGTGAAAACCCACTGGCATCCCTGTCGAATCTCGCAGTATTTTTTATCTCTATCGGCGTACCGCCACCCATGTTTTTGCCCTAATAAGTTAAGCAATCAGGTTATCAAATTTGTGATATCACAGTCATCTCCACCGCAAGCATCTCCTTCTTGGTTATGTCTTTGCCTCCTTAATCCACAATCACAGGAAAATTGAAACTATAAAACAAACACCACACAGTAGTCTTTTTCGTTGGAATTTTAATAGAGTTCCTCAAATTGAACTGGTCTCCATAATTAAGCATAAGAATATAGATCTAACTCCATAAATCTTCTAAAAGAGAATCCCTGCCAAATCATTTTCCAATTTTAGTTCTTAAAATACATCACAATTTTCAAGAATTCCAGTTTCCATACAACTATTCAATGTGATCTTGATTTGCTAGGCCAAAAGAGATACTTGGTGGACCTAAGTCCAGAGAAAAACCAAAACAGGAATGGAGAAGAATGAGAAGAAGAGGAGATTAAAAAGGACAATGATGATAGTGGTGGGTTTCAATTACCCATTTGATGTGAGTATACAAATATTTTCATCTTTAGAAAGGGTTGTATTTAGTTAAAAGTTGGGTTTTTTCCATTTAGTTACTGCCCTAATTAATGTGATCTTATGATTATCTCCTCTCTTTTTTTTTTTTTTGACAATACAAAGTTTGAATTTTATTGAGGTATAAAAATTAACAACTTAAGCCTAGAGGCCTAAGCCCAATACATTTTTAGATTATGGTTATCTCCTTACG
>JAJJMA010015767.1:0-15257 GCA_023529015.1 Papaver nudicaule | reverse complement strand
GAATGCTCAGCAGATGCAAATCAATATCTGGTTGAACTTTAAAAAAGATAAAAACTGTCATTTGGACAGAATTTGAGATCAAGAAAAGGTAACAAAGGAAATCACATCGCCTGGTGTGAAGTGTAGTTAGTGTCGTTGCCATTTCAGATAGACAAGATAGACAAGACATCCTTTCACTCTGCATAAACTAGGTATCGAGCTTCGTTTCAGATATCTATCATCAGTCACCCAGAACATCAGTCCCCAAGAATATCCACTACCGTCTTTCTTAACTAGCTTGAAAATTGTCAGAACAAAGGGGTTGTTTCCTAACTAAACTTGAAATGTTTTCTTGTACTTTAATCAAAATCATTTCACATACTGGGCACCGAACTAATTCCCATATTTATGTTTGCTTTTTCTTTTTGGAAGTTTTAACTCATTAAATCACACTTCCAAAACTTTAAAAGACATTATCATGAGAAATAGAATTTAACAAAGCACAAGTAGCATACACATTCGCAGATAGAACATGACTACATATATGAGTCTTGCAATAATCATCCGTGTAACAATAACAAGAGCTCCTTAAGATTCCATCATAGTCCAAACTAAACTAACCATTTAAGGAAACAAACAATACTATTTCCAAAGTTAGACCACTATCTACAACCTTCATTTCACTTCTGACTTTCCAGAAACAATGATACAAAATAATCAGAAACCCAGTATCCAATGACTGCAACATATATTACCTTGGCAATTTATTAGGTCCTTGCACTGCGTGTTAGTAACACAAACCAAGTACTAGCCACCTGCAATAACAAGGCATACAATCTATAGAACAACAAAAGGTATACCACATTTATCAACCTGCAGCATAGAAGTTTGGCATGCTGACAAGTCTCAAACTCCAAAATACATCAATCACAAGCAGAGGAAGTGCACCTTATGTTAAAAAGACTTTGTAGAAGAAAAAAATGAGCAAGAAGCCGGATGGTAATTATTAAAAGTATTATCGAATCCAACATAACATAGAAACAAGAAAAGCTCTTTTAGTTCAACAAAGTTTTATACCCAGCTTAACATGCTATGAAGACATTTAAGTTCATAATACTACTACATATTTTGGGAGAAAAGTTGCCATAAAAACATAATTTGGAAAGAAAAAAACTGATCTCCAAGTCAGATGCCTAGATTCTGTTTTTTAACAAGAAAACAGTAACACTTTGTGAAAAACAAGGTTTGCCTTGACATGAGCTCTTGGAACTTCAGAAGAATCACCATTCCATAATAAAATATTTTTGAAGCACCTAAGAGGAATCTGCAAAATTGAATTAAGTAAAATATAAAACACAATTTCAAAAGGGAAATGAAAGGGTAAGATCTTTTCCAAGTTAAATTCATCCATGCATGTGAAAAACAAGTGAACTTGAACCCAGAGTTTGAAGTTGAAATCGGTCACTTATGTAAAACAATCAGGCAGTTAATCATGAATGGTATCCCATATTTTCTACTCCTCGTGCAACGACAGCATTGCAACAACAAAAATCATTTTCAGTACACATAAATTTGTACGACAAATAATTTTCTACTTTGAAGCAAAACCCGTGAATTGGTATGAAATTCATGTTTAGCAACAACAAAGAGTTCAACGCACGGTCAGATTGGCACCACATGGACATTTAAACCCAAAAGATGACTATAAAACTAGTAACTCAAGCTTCAAGGGAATATTCAATAGCTAGAGGTATGCTCAAATATAACTAAAAAAGAAACTATCTTTCAATTAAACTCGACACAGTATTAGGATAAGGGCTGTAAGGCATTGATACTCGACACAGTATTAGGATAAGGCATTGATAAATGTCTATTGGCAAGCATATGCATATTATATTCTCACTTGTCATTTGAAATGAATAAGCAAAAACAGAACCAAGAAAAAGACTCTCCAATCTTTCTCAAACCACCAACACTCCAAAAAGTTTAAGGGTGAGTACATGGGACTTCCAATTTCACCAAATCGGATAGCTAGTGCTAATTAGCATTACAAATTATGGAATTCAAAATCCTAAATTACTAATCCTTGGTCCTAAACTACTTTATGACACAAATAAGGCCTATTTGTTTGGAATGGGGGCCTAAATGAGTGACTAAAATCTGAGGATACAACAGAAGTTTGGGCAGAATCAAATCACAATCATTATACACCATTGAAATACGAGTTAAATCTATGTGTTATACCTGAACCTTACCTAATGACCCATATAAGGTGGAATACCGCCGATGTGTCCACCACCCTGGTGAGACCTCCCAGCATTGGGCTGGCCCATCTGGGGGTTTTGGTAGCCTCCCTGCACGCCAGGCTGACTACCGTAACCAGCCATGGCACTGGATCCTAGTGCACCTGGCTGACTCCCATATCCACCCTGCATTTGTACAGATGGGTTAACAGGTGCCCCCATTCCAAACAAATTCGCCATCCCCAATCCAGCAGCACCACCCTGTGATGCCAGTAAAGCTGTTAAAGCCTGCCCTAACACTGGATTGATACCTTGTGCATGTCCTGGATTATAAGGCTGTGCCATCAAATGCCCTCCAGCCGGTACTGCAGCAGGCATATGACTCCCTGCACCACCAGAATACTTATGGTTGTCATGCCGTGGGTAATGTGATCCTCGCCCACTGCGTCCATGGCCATGGCCATGACCACCACCTTGTGGATTTGACTGGTGTGGTGTGAAGTACGGCTTGCTTGGCTTAGGACCATCAACTGCCTTCTGACAATGCAACACAGTCCCATCAAATGTCTTATGTGGTTCTTCCAAAGCCTTCTTTGCACTCTCAGTTGATTTATAAACGAAAAGTGCAAACCCTTTAGGTTTTCCAGTCACTTTGTCCAACCCTAATGGACCTTCTTCAATGTCACCAAATCTCGAAAAGAAAGCCAATAGCTTCTGTGGATCAACCTCTGCGCCAACATTGCTTACATAAATCTTCCTAGCCGTGTATTCAGACACCGGTGGAGTAGCAACTGCAGCAGCTGGAGCTGGTGCGGGTCCAGCAGAAGCCAACTGACAAGCAGTCATCCGATTCCCAATCTTTTTCTGTGGCTCTTTCAACGCTTTCTTCGCACTGCTCCGCCGCTTAAACAAGATAAACGCGTAACCTTTCGATTTCCCAGTTCCCTTATCACATACAGCTTTGCAATCTTCAATCTCACCATACTTTTTAAACACACTAATCAGAGTCTCGGCAGTTGTATCCCAACCAAGTCCATGAACAAATATCTTACGGTGAACCGGATCGACATCTGCGAGCTTCCGAATCGATTCGAGAACGTCGGGATGTTTCTCAGCTGCTTCTTTCAATAGATCTGAGAGTTGTGTCTTTGTAAATGGTTCAATAAGATTCTCAAATACTTCTTCTTCATCACCTCCACCGTCATTTTCCTCTTCGTTTTCTTCGCCGTTGGATGATGTTCCGGCACCCGATTGAACTGTACTCAAGTTGTTGTTTTCATCTTTTAGGGTTTCTTCTTCATCGTCACCTTCCTCTTCTTCTTCATCTTCTTCTACCTCTTCATCTTCTTCCTCTCCTTCTTCTTCCTCTGCCTCTTCTTCCTCTTGTTCTTCCATTTCTTCTTCAACATCTTCTTCTTCTACAGGATTGTGTTCAACTTGTTCTTGTTCTTCTACTTCTTCCACTGGTTCTTCTTTCTTGGCTTCTTTAGAAGGTTTTGGTGTAGAGGAGGTTGAAGGAAGCTTTCTCTTCTTAGCCATGGCTGATCGGGAGAGTGGAGATGGATGAAAGAGAGTCAGGAAATTTTTCAGTCTAGGGTTTAGAGAAAAGGGGGAAGAAAGAAATAGAGAAATAGGAAGGGATAAAAAGATGAGGTAGTTTTGATTTGGGACGATTATTTTTTTGACCAAAATATCCTTAGAGCAAACTGATGGTGAGGTCAGCTGGTCTTCAGGAATCAGGGGCCAAACAACAACATTGCCTGCACAGTTGGAGCAGAAATAAAGTGTTTGCCAACTTCTATTGCGAAGCCGAGGTAGATAAGTGAAATCATCTAAGTGAAAATATTTGGTAAGCTATGTGGATGGCCCCTGAGGGGAACTCCAAACAAGATCTAGAATTAGCTAAGCTGCGTATCGTCGCTCAACGGCAGCCCTGTTGCCGCTTAGAAATACTAATGCCCTCAACGGCTACACCGGCGATGACTATATTGCCAAGTCGATGCAAATTCTCTACTATTTTATTTCTCAAATTACTTTTTTCTTCTATAAATTAGTTCTTCTCCATTTTACTTAATTTAAATTTGTTCAGATTTGATTATTCTAAAGAGAAAATGGAAATTGACGAGTGTAGGTAACGAGATCAGCATTCTCTTGTGCAAATCAGAGTTCTTTACAAGTTAACAACGTACAATATTGATTTTACTTTTGTTTATCAGAGAATAATGCGGAAAATAAAGTACAACAAGATTCCAAAAAAATTGTTAACGAGGAAAACCCTATCTAGCAGGAAAATCCAGGAATCCAAGAAAATTTGAACACATATTGTATTAATCCACTACAATTACTAGCCTACAATCTGACTTCAAATTGGAATGCAGTTGAGAACGGATATACCAACCAAGTTATTCAACAGCAGGTGTGCTCCTAAGCCTCTTGGATCTCTCAAGATCCTAAGCACTTGATTCCCCTTGTTGATGTCCTTTACAAGCCTAGGAGTTGTTCCCTCAGTGAAGACTGGCACTAGCATGCCCTAACCAGGACGGTTGACAGTAACTTTTTGTAGATATAATCCAGGTTAATGGGGAATCTCTTGATGTTCAAAATAAGGCTTACACGCACACAACGCTAAATCGACTTCATCTCAAAAGTATTGATATTAACTTTGTTTGTTCATGAATGGCCTTATAGAAGAAGATAAGGACCTTAGAATAGACAAGAACTAAATCAATCAACCAAGATTACAGGATCGGGTTTCTATCGGATGAAATATAGACCGACCGGTGCTTCATTAATCCGCAAAATAAAGTCTTACCATAGTCGTATACCAATTCATAAGGAACAAATATCTATAGAAGATGACTCTTTAAGCAACAAGAAACACAATGTGTAGAAGTGTATTGTATGTTGCAAGGATTCCTCTACTTATAGTATTCATCATGGCAATGTTTTTTAAGATTCAAGCAACGATTACTTAGCCTTCAAGCAAGTTTGTTAACTCATGACATGTGTCTCTTATTGCTTATCGCCAATTAATCATAGAATTTTCTTTATGGTCATAAACTGTAGTAGTTATCACCAAGTAATCACGAAGTTTGATTAATTTAGAATTTAGTTTCTACTGTAATATATAAAAGAACTTGACTTCTTCACACGAGCAAGATCCAAGTAGGAACCCCATGCATGAAAAGTTCACCTTGAGGCACTAGACAAGGTTATGTGCACCACATGCTAAGTTTGCGAACAGTTAGTGAGTTTTTGTAGTTCAGGGGTTTATGAATCGTCAACGGTTCACGAACGAGAAAAAGCAGTTTGAGAACTATTAAATAATTTCGGAATACGGAAACTTCTGCAACTTTTGCAATTCGCGAACTGCAAAAATATGATTACCAAACTGTAACTACAGTTCGGAATTTAGAAACTTTCCTGATATGAGCAATTTGTGAACTGCAAATTCCAATTTGTGAACTAAGTGTTATCCAGGCCTTGGTTACTTCGTAAACAACTATGATTTGGGCATAAACCACTAACATTAAGTTCATAAAACCTCATTCACTTTAGTCCTAACATCAAAATACACTTTTGTACTTGTTAATTAAGATAAACGCTTCGAGAAGTTTATGGAGCCAATATGAACCTTCTTATAACGATAATACTGAAGTCTTCAATTAAGCTTTTAAATGATAGTATCTGAAGAAAGAGTCCAACGAATAAATCACACTCCTATTAACCTTTGATGATGTATTCAAGTGATCCTCAGTCGTCAGACTTCATGGGCATTCTAATTAACTACCTAATTTAATCCAGTATCTGAAACAGACTTTTGCAGACTAATCAAGAAAAATTCATTTTGGCATCTAAACTTGACAACTTAGTTGACATACCAGCACCAGTGGGTTCAATTGAACGAACGTTATTCGAACAACCTCTCATTTTGTAAATTTTAGTGGCAACACCAATTTCGCATATGGATTGTCCTATATATAAACATTCATCTCAATCACCATCATGTATCTTGAATTGAATTCTTCAACATCTCCAATGAGTCTTCGTGTGTTCGTTCAAGTACCTATTTTGAAGATTCGTAGTAACAATAACCAACTCACGAAAACTCTAAGTTCGAGTTTATATGAAGAAAAGCAATCGACAATAGATGTTATGCAATTAGTAGTAACTTTATCTTCGTAAAGTTCTTATACCAAAAGTGAAAGACATACTACTCTATTGGTGTGTTCTCCTCCGTAGTCTTTTACCTATATATTTCTTTGCTAAATTTGACAATGCGCTCAAATTTCACTCCTCTTATATGATGCTTCAATCCCATGTGTACTCTCCTCATATTTGTTACAAAAGTTGACAAACATGAGCGCAAGGTTCTAAGCCTTTAACAGATATTCGAGACTAAAGATGATATATTCCAAACAAAGATGATTTAACTAGGAAACAACTTAGTTTTGAATAGGGATAACATAACCCACTCGAATTCCTAACCCCTATTTTTATAAGAATTGCTTTCACCTTCGTTAACCGCACCGGAAATGGGGTTTCCCATGAGGTACCCCAATGGGAAAAAATAAATTATTCTTGTATGGCATGGTCAACTCCTCCTACCTCTACTGCCATTGTTGAGTAGTGATTTTTTATTCTCAATCTTGTTTAAAATAAAAATAAATAAATAAATAACTTAGTTAATTCACCCTTGGTGAGACTAAGGTACGATTCTCTCCTAAATTCCAAAGGCGCAACCCCACAAAGGTATGAAAAATTAAGCACAAGTTCAATTAATAACTCTCTCATATATCTAATCAAGACTCCTAAATTAAAAGTTGTGTAGCCGCTCTTTTTTCACTTACAAATATCTACTTATAAATGAATGACGGAGGGCAAGAACAACAAGATTTTGTAAAGAATAAAAGAAATAAATAACACATAGAAGAGATAAATGATTTTATAGCACTTTAAATATTGTGCCATTGGTATGCGTCAACCACGCTTACATGCATCAACCAAGAGTGCTAGCAATCCATTGCTCTCTTCCATTGTCCATGTGTAATTTTTTGTTTACCCTTTTTGACTTGTTGCTCTACCCTTCCGTCAGTCACTTCTAATTAGATATTTGCATGTGAAAATAAAGCAACTAATATAAAATTGTGGTTAGCCGGTAAAAACAAATAAAATGGAACAACGGAAGCTTTGAAAAATTTATACACTTATTATGTATGCATATAAATTGGTTAAAATTTTTTGTAGATGCATGACCATAAGTTTTTTGATCATCGATTCAGCCAAATGTTAATAGATGTATGACCACAAATTCTATCAACAAAACTATAAGAATTAAGCCATAGATTTTATTGTACATTAATAATATCTAACCATATGCAAAATTGTGCACCCCCTTAATACCAGATTGCACGTTTCGGTCATTATAATAGATCGAAATTATGAAAGTAGTTTTGGTATTCTTATTATCTCTTTCTTGTTTTATTTGAATAATTATTTTGAAAATTTGCGAAAATAAAGATCGCGCGACTATAGGACTCAATTAAAACTTCTTCTTTTTCTCATCTATCTCCTCTCTTTCCAACAAAATTGAAAAAAATAAAATATGAAGACCAAATCAAAGCCCAAACTATAGCATGGGGTTACATGGAGTTGATGATTCCGCAAGAGATGATGTTCGAAGATTCAATGGAGGTAGATATTCTATGATTTTTCTGGGTTTTTTATAGCCTAGCCGCTCTTTTTTCACTTAGAAATATGTAACTAGGTTGTTTGTTGGAAAAGAATGTGCATACTTGCGATTGCAATATAAATTGAATTTTGGAGACTTAACGAAGTATTGACGCTGATTGGGGGTACTTTAGGGTCATCGATAACATGATTGAATGAATGATGAAACTGATGCTTGATTGAATAATATGCTAGTGATGGAAGTGAATTCCTCGACCAAATTCTTTCTTTGTTATTTTCTTAAAAACTTTTCTTTGCCTTCTTATTAGTTTAAATTTGCTTTTGCAACAACACAAAACTCCCCTTTTCACATAACTTCTCATAAACGAATAACAGCCAATACCTCCCTAAGGACAAACTCGTTCTTATCAACGTACTTAATCCATATTTAATAGACACCGTCACTTCGCCCACTCAGTCACTTTATCTTTGTCAAATGACACATTTTTTCGTCCTACCGTACCTTATATAATCCTGATTGTGTAGCTTTTGAGCTATCATGGATGTAACTTCATAATTCAACCCTAAGAATCTAGACGCCCTACTTAAAAGTTGGGTTGTGTTTAAAGGCACCAGAGGTTGCAAGTCGTTCTTCCATACTAAAGGTTTGGCAACAACGGCTACCTTCTCATTTTCACACATGCTCAATGCTTCATCATATTTTTTTCCAATCAAATGCATGCCTTTGCTTCTATTTAAAATTACAATTAAAATCTTGGAGTGGGATTTTTACCTTGTATCATGTAGCACGGTTTGGATGGATGTTTTTCGGTGAGTAATTGCCTTTCGACTATAATTCCAAGGATATCTGAATGGCAAGCCCCAAAAGTAATTGTAGCAGGTTTACCATCTTCACTTCTGAATGATACTTGCAGTAGCGTACACAGAACACGGCTGTGGGAAAATCCAACTCGAATATCTAATTTCTTCCTGAAATCTACAGCATCAGACTTTGATTGATTGAAGTCTACAGGGTTTTGAATTGCACGATGAATGCTTTGGGGAGTAAATAAATTGAAAATTGCCCAACGTATTGGGAGTTTTCTAAGTTGTATAAAATATAAATAATTTTACCGGATATGACACCAGTCATCTACATAAACTTTTGACCAATGAAAGTATATAAATATTTTAAAGCTTCCATTGTTTCATTTTATTTTTCTTTCTGGTTAAACCTCAACCTTATAGTAGCCGCTCTTTTTTCACTTACAAATATCTAATTAGAAATGAATGATGGGGGCAAGAACAACAAGATTTTGTAAAGGATAAAAGAAATAAATAACACATAGAAGAGATAAATGAATTTCTAGCACTCTTGGTTGTAGTGGTCTCATATCTAATCAAGACTCCTAAATTAAAAGTTGTAGTTTGCTCTTTTTGACTTTACAATAGGTACTTAAGTTGTGGTTGACGAATCAATTATCTAAGTAATGAATATGGCAACTAATGTGAAGGTTACTCAGTTCTCTCCATATCTAAGAGACTGAATCATTGTTTGTATTTGGTTCTTTCCATGTGTTTAGTCATTGACTATATTGTAATAACTTTCTTTCCCTGTTTGGATCATTGATAATGATCAGATCAAGTACAATATTGTACTTGATGGATATAATATTTTAAATTTTTATTGGTCTTTGACAAAGCAGTGTCATATGGGGAGAAAAATGTCTGGGCGTATATTGAAAAATGAATGAAAGCATGAACTAAGGGGGAGTAACATTTGATGTTACTAGCATTGTAGACTTTCGCGTTGTGCTACAGGTGATAACAATACGTCGTAGAATTGATAGACATCTGAACTTACATTCAGGGGGAGTAAGTGTATTGGTTATCAGTATTTTCAATAATACATATATTGTTTGCAGACTGACATATTTTGCAGGTACTATTGGTGTGCTGTCAAGCTAAGTAGAAGAACTCCAAGCGTAAAACTTAGGTTTGAAATTTCTCGTTCATCTATGCAAAGAGTTTTTGTCACTAAAATTGACAAAGGGGGGGATTGTTAGAGCATGGCTCGGTCAACCTCACTAAGTGTTGGTATGTCAAGCTTAGTTTTCAACTTTAGTGATCAAAACTCGACCGCTAAAAAACACACAATTAAGTGAAGTAATGTGAGAGTTAGATTTAGGTTGTGGAAGATTTTGGTAGGATTTATAATCACTAGTTGAAGAGTTGAAGAAAGACTGAAGATCAAACGAAGACATCTAGCTTCATCATTCAACAGGTTAGTGAATCCAAATAACGCGATTCCATTATCTTTTACACTTGTGCTACAAAAGACATAAACATAACTTTCATCTTGAGCTTTAAGTTATGACTTGATCACTTGTGATCAGTGTGTCTTATGATAACTCCGCTTTACCGCTTGCGGTATTAGTGTTGTAGTTATGACGTTCCAATATTGCTTAGAGCTTTCTTTTCTTCTCCGTCTCTAAGTTAATATAAAGATTTTTCCTAAAACCTTTTCGAGTTGGATATAGCAATGTGATGTTATCTCGATAGTACTACGAGATTTGATCCATCACAGTATTGTGTCTCTTCTTACCTAGTCTGGCTCTGTCGGTTTGATTGCATAATTTATATGAGCCAATGTAAGAGAGACCGTGACTCACACTTATGTTGTGTAGACTCGAAATACTGTTGTTTCTGAAATTCGAATACGACGTCTTGGTTTGGCTCTGAACTCTGAAGTTCTGAATCATTCATTTAATTATGTATATGAACATCTTGTATGCCATATCTCACTTCTGGATTCCGAAACCATGTTTGTGTATCTCAACTTATGAATTTTCAATATTCGAAACTTCAATCTAGGTTTTGGTAAAACTAAACGTTGATTTTGAAACCATAATCTGGTTTTCGCATTCATAAGCTATTGGTCTGAAACTTAAATATTGTGACCAATGAGATATAACAGTTCGTAACTATGTTTGTGTGACTGACAGTGACTTGAGAATCGAGGCCAATGTGTCTTGACCATGTGAGTTCTAAAAGGTCGAAAAGACCCTGGGGTTTCCTAAAGGTTTATGTGAACCGGGAAATATATTCCTGTGCGTCGAGGCTAAAAAGGTGTGATGCTGAAACGGTTCTCGACCACATAGACTCTCAAGTTCGACACCAAACATTTGTGAAGAATTTAATATGTGTTTCTTGTTTCGAAACCTTAACCAAGGTTTTGTTAAACAGAAACTAGATTTCGAAACCAAGCTTTAGGTTTCGCTATGTGGAAACTTGATTTGGGAACCTTAATATGGTTCTGGTCATATAATGAACTTTAGGTTCCGAAACCTTAATTTGGTTTCTGCCAAAACCGATGTACGTTTCGAAACCTTAATATGGTTGACTCAGAATGCGTATCTTCGAAGTTCAAACTCTTTCTTTTTGATTTGTGCTTCAACGAATGAATGAATTTGATATTCTCGGTTTGAAGTTTGAATTTGTTCATCTTCAATGTACAACTAAGTGGGATTGAGTCATCATCTGAAATATGGTTAGCTAGTGATGACTTCAGATCATTTTATGGGCAACTACAGATCCTTTGGCAATGTTTGAATCTGTGATGGCTTAGCTAGTGAAGCTGTTGTCTCAATGAAGAAATTGTACCTTTTATAGCTTTCAGTTTTCTTCTTTCTCTTTATACATGTTTTGGTTAACAACTATCATGTAGTTTTGAGAGAGAAATAGAATATATTGCAACTTAGAATTATTTTTTCTGCAACTTGTTATTGTTCTTGGTTTAGGTGTTATCTTGTAATTGGCATTCGTAACAGTTCTCTTATTACTCTATTTTTCTAATTCTTTACCATCCTGAGAAAGTTCCTAATGGAGTAGTCAGCAAACACTATCCACTAGCAAAGTTTACACTATCCACTAGCAAAGTTTTGTGATACCCTGATAGGGTAGACTATATGCATACCACTGTTACCAACTTTTCTTCTTTACAGTGTTTACTTTTCCTCCCATTGGAGGCCAAGTCATGTTTTGAAACAAGATTATCCACTGAAATCGTATCATTTGATTCGTTTCAATATAACACAACGAATAATTGGCTCTAAAATAAAGATTTCCTAGTCTATGGCTTTTAACAAGTCTCAAAGATCAACAATAGTTGGCTCTGAAGTTATCAATGCAGGGGATCAATAGATGATCACGTTAATGATATCCAAGAATTCAAATCAAGATATCAAACGAGAAATCAACTGAATATTTGACCAAGTAGTATATCCATACGAAGATCTAATCACGTACAATATTAATCAGAAATCATGTGGATCAAGTAGTATATCCATACGAAGATCTAATCACATTCAGGTTCAACATTTTATGGGCAAGATCATGCCCATAAAGTGACTAGATCTTTATGGATATAATCACATACAATATTGATCAGAAATCATGTGGATCAAGTAGTATATTGTACGTGATTAGATCTTCAATGAAACCATTTTATGGGCAACTACAGATCCTTTGGCAATGTTTGAATTTGTGATGGCTTAGCTAGTGAAGTTGTCTGTCTCAATGAAGAAACTGTACCTTTTATAGATTTCAGTTTTCTTCTTTCTCTTTATACATGTTTTGGTTAACAACTATCATGTAGTTTTGAGAGAGAAATAAAATATATTACAACTTAGAATTATTTTTTCTGCAACTTGTTATTGTTCTTGGTTTAGGTGTTATCTTGTAATTGGAATCCGTAACAGTTCTGTTATTACTTTATTTTTTTAATTCTCTGCCATCCTGAGAAAGTTCCTAATGGAGTAGTCAGCAAACATTATCCACTAGCAAAGTTTACACTATCCACTAGCAAAGTTTTGTGATACCCTGATAGGGTAGACTAGATGCATACCACTGTTACCAAGTTTTCTTCTTTACAGTGTTTACTTTTCCTCCCATTGGAGGCCAAGTCATGTTTTGAAACAAGATTATCCACTGAAATCGTATCATTTGATTCATTTGAATAGAACACAATGAATAGTTGGCTCTGAAATAAAGATTTCCTAGTCTATGGCTTTTAACAAATCTCAAAGATAAACAATAGTTGGCTCTGAAGTTATCAATGAAAGGGATCAATGCAAGAACTTCGGATCAATATTGTACATGATTAAATCTTCGTATGATTTACTACTCGATCAAATATTCATTTGATGTTTTGATTTGAATTCTTGGATATCATTAACGTGACATCTATATTGGAATCAAGAATTCAGGAGATTTAACATTTTGCTAGTTACTCATGGAATCTCGCACCGTACTTCCAATGGTATATCTATTTGCGTAATTCGGAAAGTCTGAACCTATGTGTTCACTTAAGCTTAACACACAAGGCTTTGTCCACGTTTGTTATGATACGTTTTTGCGGAACGTTGAACCACGTTGGACCAGATCCCACTTCCACCTAGGTTCATCTGGTTAGCCCAGCAATACCAAGGAAGTAATGTCGACATTATTAAAGCCGGTGACGACATTTGGAAGTAATAATATCTAAGGAGACTTTCGAAACTAAGGACACGTTTTCGAATTGAGATCTTTCCCAGGGATCATATTTAGTAAGCGCTATATTTCGAATTAAAATAAATATCCAAATATACCTTAAGATATTATTTTCTTTGATTGCTCTTGGTTAAACATCCTTCGAAAATATATTTTCTTCATGGAATATATTTTTCTTAAATGTAAAATGCTAGAGTATTAGTTCTCATTAAATGCTATGAGACTAAATGGGGAATTTCAGAATTAATATGTAAATGTGCTTTGTGGAATTTCTGAAATTAAGTTTGCCTCATTTCAAAGCTAAAGCCTTAGTCAATATAAATAGGAGTGGTATCTCTCCTGAAAGCTTTATCGCTCTGGCCAAGCTCTTCTTCGGAATTGAAAGCTTGTGTTTGTCGCTTTTCTTTTCAGTTACCTTTGAGCTTTTGCTCTCGGTCTAGAATTGCCTGAAAGTCTTCTCTAGGGATCGAGAAGCCTAGAAGTACGTCTTACGGGAAACTAGTTTATGTTTACTAGTCTTCTTTGTATTGTACTTGTGTTCTGTTCTATCACGTCTATCAAACCTTGCGATCTTGTTTATTATAAGGTCCTTCTCTTCTGATATAAGGCCACTTAAGATAGATGCGATTAGAACATACTCTTTATCTATTAACCTGGATTTGTCAGCAAGCCGATTTCGGTTTGTGTGCATAAACTATAGATATTGAGTGGAATCAAGATCGTTGTTATTGGATTTGTTCTTTGGAGGTACATCGTTCTTCACGGTCATATCATATCGTACTTGCTACAGCTATCTGCTTGATTCCAACTGGGACGACAAGGTTGCTCTTTTGGGAGTTTAGGTTTTGAAACCTTGATCGATATCTCGAGGTGTTTATTGCCTAAGTAAACTCAATAACCTCGCTCTTGGTGTGAAAAGACTTCGGTGAAATATTTGTTAGTTACCAAGGATATCATCTAGCGATTTGACCTGCCGCTATTTGGTTGTTGTCCATAAGGTTGTAATCGTCCGATTGGAGGTCGAGTAGTGAAAGTCCTCGCGACGGGTTGTGAGGCAACTCTTGTGTAAGATAGTAACGAGCGTCTGTTTACGTAGGGGAGTGCATGTGCATGACCACCTTGCTGTGGTTGAAGGCGTAGGAATACTGAGGGGAAATCTTTGTGACTAATAGTCGTATTAGGGTCATATTGTCTGCACCATCTAGTCTGAAGTCTGAGAGTAACTGTGTTGGCAGCTTAATTCTTAAGAGTATTCAAAACTGGACTAGGTCCCGGGGGTTTTCTACGAGTTTGTAGTTTTCTCGTTAACAAAATCTTGTGCGTACTTTACTTTACTTCCGCGTTATATTTGATTTATCATTTATAATTAAAGTATCGTACTTGGTTGTTGACATAGCCTTTCGGATTCTTGTATTGACTCCCTTGTGTGAATCAATAAGATCTGAAGGAGATCTTGTTCTCGAGTTCTTAATTACAGGAACCGTTCAGGGTTTGACTTATAGGTGGACTAATTAAAAAGGTTGGTGGTGTACTCGGTACCCTCGTCTTTTCACGTCCTTTACTGTCTTGCCTAAGAGTTGCTCCACAGCCCGCCGTGAAGACTATCGCTACCCGACCTCCAATCGGATGACTACAACTTTATGGACAACAACAAAATAGCAGTAGGTCAAATCGCTAGATGATATCGTTGGAAACTTACATATATTTCACCGAAGTCTTTTCACACTAAGAGCGAGGTTATTAAGTTTACTTAGGCAATAAACACCTTGAGATATCGATCAAGGTTTCGAAACCAAAACTCCCGAAAGAGCAACC
>JAJJMA010015746.1:4322-18807 GCA_023529015.1 Papaver nudicaule | reverse complement strand
GCCTTATATAGGCCGAGCTTGGGTGGTTTACAGCTAATAAGACAAGGGACTCGATCGTGGTGGTGTCAGTCCTTGTCGAGTAAGGCGGTTCCTTCGGTGGCACTCCGAAGATGGCTCTGGGGCTTCGGTCCTTTGGGGCAAGGTCCGAATCCCTTTATTCCTATTCTTTTCTTAGTGTGGTCCCGAGGCTTCGCTGTTACTTCCTCTGGCGCGATCTTGCTCTTTGGACCTCTGACACATGTCCCGAGGGGTTTTACCCTCCACACTAAGACTCAGTCAAAAATAACACCTTCGGAAACGGCGCAAGATGCCAAGCAAACCACTACAGCGACCGTAAAGCAGGAGATGACCCTTGGTCACAGCCACATTCAACAGAAGAATCCCAGTCACGGATGAAAGCATAAAGAATTAATAGCTGAAACAACAGGAATGGCAGACACCAGGCCAGATCAACATCCCGACAACAGAGAATAGTTCCTCGTAGCAGCGGTTTTCCTATAGACTCCGAACAAACAATCGAGCGGGTTTAGCGAAGGCAGGAATATTCACGAGCATTTCTGGGCTGGGCAGTCCGTCATAAAAAAACAACTCGGGAATGACGCGAAGGCCAGAAGAACCCCAGTGGAAAGGAAGCATATGAAACACCTCGTCTAAGAAAGCAACTTTTCATGTAAGCTACACTTGTAGAAAGATTGAATAAATGAAAATCACACACTTTGATGAAGTTTCTTCTGAAATCAAGCTCCAGATCCTGCCAGGGCGGGTAAAAAACCCCGCTTGGCCAGGCATAATCGCGAAAGCTTTAACGACAAAAATAAACTGGCCAGGACGCCATATCTCCTCTAGTGCCTCGTCGCAAAATAAAAAGGCTTTAACGCCAAGGCAAAAACGCCAACAATAAAGAGGCTGTAACGCCGAGGCAAAAAACGCCAAAAAACAAAAAGACCTCAAATAGCAGGCACAAAGCTGATGACCATATAAATCGTAAGGGCCCTACGAGTTATATGGCGCAGTCCTCTACCCACAAGACACCCCGTTAGCGGTGGGCGCCTTGAATCAAGGCTATATAAGCTGACGATACATTCGCGCCCACTACCAAACGACCACGAGGACCTCACTTGCTGAGGCGTCGAGGGGACGATAAATGGGATTAACATCTACCTATAGCGGTGGGTGGAACCCCGAGGCAGCTGCTTCGGTCTCTAAAAAACAAGAAACGAAGTACGCAGCCGAGGGACCCCTCTAAACAGATGTAGACGGGTCGAACTTCAGGCCGCGATAAGAGAAAAGTGCCATGTCTAAGCTCCAGCCTTGACCGACACTCCCCCATTGTGTTACTTTATTATTGAAAAATGGGCATCCATTATAAGCTCCTACGTTTACTTAGGATAAAAATAGGTTACCAGGGCGCCACCATGCCCTCTAGGAAGATAAACAAATATCTTCGGGCAAAACGGACGCCTATGCCTTCAATAGCCCGTGTTTGCTTGAAACCAGTGCGAGTAACTCAAAGCCTTTGGGAAGGGTGATCCGTACGCCCCCACTAGCTTGGTTCACTATCTCCCACATCGAAGTAAGCCCCGAAGTTGCACCTCGAGAGGCTATAAGAGCCATCGACAAATAGTAATTTCTCAATTAAAATGAATAAACAGCGAAGTAAATACAATAGCAGCAAGGACAAGAAACAACAAATACACAAGTCTGATACTCAGTATACAAGAGCAGCAACAAAAAATCAAAAAGGTGACAGGAGGAACACAATTCCTATTTTACATCTTCAAACAGTCCTTTTACACAGTACTATCAAAATCCAAAAATACCCAAGGGATTATCATGGGGTGGAAGCAAAGGCCCGCCACCATTTCTCAAAAGCAAAGGCGAGACTTAGGGGGCGCTATCGACATTAGTCCTAGAACCATTGCCAGAAATATCAATAAGATCACTCTCCTTCGGCTCCCCGCCAATAGTATCTTCACCATCCTTCGGCGTCTCGCCACCAATACCACCACCTCCCTTTGAATTATCATCAGTAATCCTGTCGCCCATCTCTAGTCTCTCGGCATCAAACTCATTACTTTCCTCCTCCCCTTCAGCTCCACCATCAGCATTGCTGCCCATCTCTTCGAGATCCTCTTCAAGCTTCGCTGCTTGCAATTCAGCTACTATCAACTTAACATTCTCGGATGAAATAAGATCTTTATCAGAATCTAGCGAGGCATCAGGATCCTTCAGGCCGTTAGGATAATAGGGCGGCAGCATACCTAAATTCCTAAATAGATACCGACCATGCTGACGAATATACAACGCAGTTCGCGCAGCCTCTCCTCGGATATGATCGTTAAGCTGCGAAACCTCTTTACCCAAAGTGGAGATTTTGACATCCTTTTCCTCGCACGCACCACGAGAAAGACGTAGCTCCTCGTCAAGCTTCGAATCCCGCTCTCTTTAAATATCCATACCTTGGGAATAACCATCTCGCTCGGTCATGTCAGTCTCAAGGCGTTCATTCAAACCCTTTACGTCCCCTGCAAGACTACCGTTCTCCTGCCGTAAAAGCTGATTGTCCTTGTCAAGACGAGCAATCTCAAGACTCTGGGTGCGAACCAGATCCAGCAAGTACATTCCATGATGTTTTTGCTGAAAAGAAGCAAGTAAAAGATCAAAACAGAAAAAACTCAGGGCAAAGACAACCAAGAAATAAACTCACAGCTTCAATGAATGACTGATGATGAGTAACTGCTGAAGCAAGAGTACTCCTATTCAGGGAGCCAGAAAAAACTTGAGAAAGAAACTCGGACACCGAAGGGTCCAAAGGATGATTTTGAGGATCTCTCGCATGCGCCTTCAGATGATTGGCTAAATCATCGGCATACGGACCGAGAGAGCTCTGCTCTAAGAAATTTCGGGCTTCGGCATTTGAGCACGGCCTCTGAACGAAGATATTAGGGACCGAAGGAGTATCGGCAGTAACCGACACCGGTAAAACCAGAGAAGAGCCAATAAAAAGATCATTGGAACCATATTCATTTAAGTTCATATCGGGCTGGCCACGATCAGAGGCATTATCAACAGAAAAAGAAGAAGACGAAGGTCCCTGCGAGGATACGACAATTTGGGAAGTCGGCATTGCAGATGGTCCACGAAGAAGGCGCTCGTTCACGGGACCCCTTCTTAGTCTTTTAAAAATCTGAGGCCTTTCATCTTCGGTCTCTTCATCATCCACCTCTTCCGCAGCCACAGTAGACAAATCAGTTAAACCTTTGTTAACAGCTCTTGTGCAAACCTCCTTGGGGAATACAGCAGGGATGGCGGCTTTCACACCTCTCTTCTTCGGAACCACAGTAGTGCCCCTCTTTCGATTCGGGTCACACAAAGAAAACTTCGCCGCACCATCATCAACCGACAAAACCTCGTTCTGCTGAAAAGCAGTCAATTTGTCAGGCTCTAAACAGAGGCAGATATCCATACCTATTGCATAGCTGAGGCAGGAAGTGTTTATCACCTGACTAATTCCCCCTTTCCTAGCAGAAGCTGATCCCGAAGATCTTTTCCTTTTCATATTCAAATCATCATTATGCTCTGAAGCCTCTTAGTTCTTCAACTTCTCTTGCTCCTTTTTCTGAAAAAACAAGAGGGCGCATGAACGAAATGATTCAAAAATGATTAACGAAAAAATAACTCCATCTTACCCTCATCTTGCCAAGAGCAATCTTTTCCTGAGACTTCTTACGCTCCGCATCGGAGAAGTAAATTCTGTAGAAACCAACAACATGAAAATCATGCCCATCCTCAAACTTCGTACGCTCGATTCTCCCCTCCTCATCTTCGTAACCATAAAGGATGGGACCCTCTATGAGCACGGGTTTGGAAAACCACACCTCGTCGCTAGAATGACGAATAAGCGTGTTCATCTTGGACCCAGACAGATCTACGTCACCCAGGGCATGAGAAGAGTCGGCCACTTTACCTAAACTCACACTCCAGGGAGCTTTCTCCTTGAGCAAAGTTTTTTCTACCTTGTAGTACTTGAAAAAATTCCCGGCAGTCCAAAAATCTGGAGAACGTTTAAGCTCCTCGGGAAGTTCCTTATAATAATGCGACTTGCCCTCCGAGCGAGCAACCCATTCGCTGATGACCCGAATAGAGTTTCCATTTAATTGCATCACACCACATGGAGAGTTGATTTTAGAATAAATCTCGTAGAAAAGAGGATTGGACGGATTATACAACGGGATAGGAAGACCGGCACCGAGTTGTTCGCCGGAAACTATCAACTTCTTACTACTACACTTCTGAGTGGAAAGCAGTTCAGGGGACATAATCTCCTTACCCAAGCTTCGATAAGGAAAAAGAGTTTGGTTAAACCCATAAATTCGTGCCCTCTCTTCCCAACTAATTTTCTGAGGATCCACCATTTTCCGAGGCAACACCTTACCAGAAGTACTCTCAGAAGCCTGAAATAAAAGAAAGGTTAAAAGGAACAACGGATAAAGACCAAACAAAATGGCAGGGGACAAACCTCAAAAGCTTACCATGACTAAAGAAAGAATACAGTAAAGGCTCCAACAGTCAGGCGTCTCGGAAAAGCGATGAAAAAGGGGAGGAAGAAAGAGGGAGCAAAGGGAAAGAAAAAGCGAATTTAAATAATAAAGGGACGGACCAGTACAGCAAGTACCCGGTGAAAGAAAGGCGAGGGTTTCGAAAAGCATTTAAGATTACGTGTGTCAGTTAGAGAAACCAAAAGGGGGACACGTGTCGAACAAGACGAGGCGCCAAGGGTTTTCTTCTCCAAACCTCCTCGATCTTTGGACAAGAAAAGAGGCAAACTGTCCCTCGGGACACGTGTCAAAGATCCAAGGGGCAAGATCGCGCCAGAAGAAGTAACAACGAAGCCTCGGGACCACACCAAGAAGAATAAGAAGAAAGGGATTCGGACCTTGCCCCAAAGGACCGAAGCCCCAGTGCCATCTTCGGAGCACCACCGAAGGAACCGCCTTACTCGACAAAGACTGACACCACCACGATTGAGTCCCTTGTCCTATTAACTGTAAACCACCCAAGCTCGGCCTATATAAAGCAAGCTTGGAGAACATTGTAAGGGTTGGAATCTTTTGGGTGTAACCTAAGCGGCAAGAGAGGGATTAGGTATGTATCTCCTCTAGCTCCTTAGGATCATAATCCATGTAGTTGCAACACTGAAATAAATACAAATCTTTATACATTTAGTCCTTTGATTAATGTCTTTCATATGTCTTCGGTATTGTTCTTGAGGTCGTCGTACCATGAATCATGTTTAAATAATTGTATGTATGAGTTAGATCTGAGGGTTGTAGTACATCATATACCTATGCATATTTTCTACTCGTACAGCTAATGTAATTGCATATCCGCACACTGAAACCCAAATAATGTTTTGGTTTGTTTTCTGATATTGGGAACCTTTTCATACCCACATAACGGTCGATCCCAAACTAATTATGTTTTAACTGTTGTGAATACAGGAATATCCTGGAGATCGACCAAGCAAACCCTAATGTCTACCTCCACGAATCATTCTGAGGTCACCGCCTTACATGAGGTGGTTCGTTGGTGTATATGGTTAAGGTCCATCATTACACATATTCAAGGAACATGTGGTTTGAGTTCTACCACCGAAGAGCCAACTTGCGTTTACGAAGATAATGCAGCTTGCATCAGACATATGAAGCAAGGGTTTATCAAGGGTGATATTACAAAGCATATATCACCGAAGCTATGTTATAATCAGCAACAACAGTGTCTTCTAAACATTCAAGTCAGCAAAATAAAGTCTGATAAAAAAATGTGGTAGACTTATTCACAGAGTCATTGCCTAAGTCCACGTTCGAAAAACATGTACGGGGTAGAGGCCTGAAGAAACTGTCTGAACTCCCATAATTACATGTGAAATGCATCGAACTAAATGAATTTTCCGAAGTACCGTAATCACATAACTGCAGAAGTCTAAAAGTAATCTTATTGCATAGGACTAAAGTAATTGTCCAAACGCACAGGACTAAAGGAATTGTCCTACTCCCATGATTGCATGTGCATAAAACTAAAGGAAGTGTCTGACAAAGAGTATATAAAGAGTACATACAATGAAGCAGAGAATACACAGATTTCTCCTTCTCCTTTTCTTTCAATTTATACTTTGTCTTCTTCACGCTTTAACGTTTTGTTTCTATCCCAGGCTAAACACCTATTTCCATGTTATCAATAAGATAAAAAGTATTGTGTTGCCTCAGCAGGATTCAGAGGATAACGTAATCTGGAGTCTTAATAAAAATGGTAAATTCTCAGTAAATTCTCTTTATAGAGAACTTACTAAACAAAGCACAGACACTAACAAGAGGAATTGGATGGCTATCTGGAAGCTTAAAACATCTCCTTCCATACAACTCTTTATATGGAAAGATGTCCATGGTTGCCTTCCAACTGGAGAAAAAGTAGGCAAAATTCTTTCCTACATTAGCAGCACATGTAAGATGTGCAATTGCCAGAGTGAATCCTTATCCCACTTGTTCATCTACTGCCCTTTCACAATAAATGTTTGGAAGGCTCTAAAATTTGGTGTGAACTATGTCTACAAGCATTACATTGATTTCTATGAATGGTTTACTGATTTACTTAACAACACAAGGAAAAGAATTTCAAACATTGAATGGAAAGAACTCTGTGTTATTGTGCTATGGCACATCTGGAAGGAAAGATGTACAATACATCACTCTAAATCTAAACCAAATGTGAAGAACACTATGAGTTGTATAAAATACTACATCAATAGCTACCAGGGTGCAACACAAGGCAATGGGAATAGCATTTACTACACTGAGTATACTGCTGACAAAGCTAAGGACATAAGCATAGACTTCTGTCTGCACTGGACTCCAACTGACATTGCTACTTTGAGAATGAATGTGGGAATCTACAAGAATAATGTGACTAATATTGGAGTCTAATATTATCCAATCATGTAGGAAAATGTTGTGGAGCAAGAGGGCTCGTGGCAACCAGCTCCAATATAGGATTGATGATCAGACAGGTTGTGAAGGAAGCTGGCAACTGTGCTGCTAACCTGAAGATCAGAATGGAGTTCCAGTCAGATTCGGTTCACATTATCAAACAACTAGAAGAAACAATGCGGATAGAATTGAAAGAAGGTTCAAGCCGCAGACATGAAAAGATTACATCACTGACATTGCTAATCTATCCACAACAACAAGACAACTTAATTTTCTAGCTATAAATCTTGTTGTTATTAGTTCCGAGAGAAACACTTCCACCTTCTGGGGATGTTAGTAATGTTGGAAACTTATTGCCAGTCTTAACTGGTTCTTTTGATCATTAAACTGATAGTGGTAATGTCACTTTAGATTGGGTGAGGGGTATGGGCTATCTACCTTGTACTCTGACTGTATAATTGCCGTGGCTGGCCTTCTTGCCTTTCATTATAAAAAAAAACAAAACGTTTTGTCTCTATTTCACTAAACTCATATACAATAACACAAGGACTAAATTTTTAACCCCCATGAAAAATGAGGAGCCCCCCGATGAAACCAGGCTATTTTGCTTCTATTTTGTACAATTAAAACTTCAATTGTACTTTCTTTTTTAAAATAAAGAAAAAAATAGTCTAGGAGTCAAGATTTTAATCTCCAATAAAAACCAATTCTCAAGAACTATCGACGCGATTACTCTTTTTTTTTTAAGCTTAGAATTGATCAGCAGTCCTAAATTTTGAATCAGCTATTCTATGACTGTTGTTGAGATATAAAGAATGCAGGTGCAGCGACGGAACTAGAGGGGGGTTAGGGTATGCTGAAGCCCCCCCAAAATTTCGTTAAACTAGTTTTAGGCCCTTGAAAATTTCAAAAATTAAATGTCCAGCCCTCCATGGGTGGAAAAAATATAACCCTTTTAGTCCATCATCGGTTTATTTTTACTTTTCGTCTTGTTCTTTTATTCTTTTAGTTTTGATTCTTCCGAAGTACCATAAGACTATGTATTGGAGCTACTGATTCGATTAATATCTATCCATTGTAGGTGTTGAATCTATACGTCTAAAATTTTCGGGCGGCCTACAGCCACCATATTTTTTTTTTTTGACATTGATGACCACGTTGTAGAAAAAAAATAATTCCCCATGCATTAAATCCTGGTTCCGTCGCTGCAGCAGTTGTGCAACGTATGCTACAATTCAGCTACTTGAGATGGACTTGTTCTTGAGATGAGTCCACCGATTCCAATGTTCTTGGCTCAAAAATGTCAAGAAGTCGCCTGGTAGGTAAGGATCGGTTGTGCTCATTTTTTGATTATTTTTTTGATTATCTGATTAGAAAAAGGTATAAGTTGTTGAATAGTATGACTGCATGTCGTGGTTGGTGAAGAAGAATTTGACCCAAAGCAATCAATCATGCAAGCAAGAGAGGTGACCTACTCACTTATCATCTCCATCGTAACTTCAAAAAAAAAAAAAAAAATGCCTGTATGTATGATGTATTACCGTACCGAGACAACAAATAGCCAAATAGTATCAATATAGTCAAAAATGCAAATCTTTACTACAAAGTCAAATAATCATCTCAAGATTCTCAAGCTACTTATTCCTCCATTGTTAACATCTTAAATCCAAACGAAAAGGTCAATCTCTTAATGTAAAAATTTAACTAGAACTTCTTAATCAGATTACTTAGAACAGCTAAGCAAAGCTAGTTAAGAAATTAAAATCAATCAACTGTTTTGTCAATAAATGTTTGTTTCTCTATATTTTTTTTTGTGTGTTGTGGATTTCTCAATCACAGGTGGAGTTGGTGGGTGAGGTAGGGGAGATTTTAGTACTCTCTTCTCCAGCAGCAGACCATTTGCAACTAGCCAACACTTTATCAAAAAAAGAAAACTAGCCAACGTAGCGTGGCGGATTTTTTTCCCAAGCATTCTGCCATCCATATTAGTGTCTCATCATAAACTAGATGACCGCTACCACGGTGGGACTGGGCCGCCCGACCGAAGAAAGAACAAAAAATTTGTAAAGCTAAAAAAACAATGTAGCTCATCCTTTTAGAATTTTTCTGACAATTTTATGTATTGTAGAATTTCTGGCGGAAACTCAACCGAAAACGCAACTCACTCTGCAATTTTTGACAAAAATGAAAATTTATAATAGCAAGACACAAAGAAATAAAAAAATTAAGCCTATGTCCTTTTTGAGCGGCATTTTCGAATATTCACAAAGTTTAAGACACTAATCCAATCTTTTTGTTTCAAATCGAAAAAATATTATTATTCATTTAACACAAAATCACTATATATATAGGATTCTCCCTCACTTCACTCAGTGGGCCCAATTAAACACCTTTGATCTATCTACTAAATTATGGATTGAGAAAAGTCTAACGAACCGCAAAAAAAAAACTAATCCAAAACTAATCTACCCCCTAATGTGTCACATACCCTAATCCCCTGCTAATCTACTATTAACCCTAAACTAATCACCCCCTAATGTGTCTAGAGGGACCGGATTAGTTTTGGATTAGTTTTTTTTTTCGGTCCCTCCAGCACTATTGGGATGGATTAAAAAGAATCACTATAAATAGGATTCTCCCCCCACTTCACTCGGTCGGCCCAATTAGTCTAGCAAATAATTCTCAAAAGCCAATATCTATTTGCTAACACCTAACTTACCTAGCTAACACCTAACTTACATCATGTGTCGTCAACCGAAGATTGTGCCCCATGGTATAGTTTTGTGTTATGGTAAGAGGTCAAATGGCACAACGCATTTGCATTGTGAAACATGTGTCCAAGGGCATATTTGGTTCGGTTTCAAATAAAAAACTTGAAATCTTATACCTCTTCTTCTCCGCCTTGTTTCCCATTCTTCTCGCAGTTCTCTGCCTCTATCTCTCTCTGTCTTCCATGGAGTCTTCCTCCTTATTCCTTAACTAGAATTACCACTCGATTTATCTTTGATCCTTCCATGAACTGCCAGAAGCAAACATATTACCTAATTGAGTATCTGCTTTTAGTCCATTAGTTTGGTAAAGTAGGATTTCAGTGAATATACGTTTGCACTATGGTGAAATTTTTGAATGTCCTTCATGAAAATCATTAATCAAACCCATAATATTAAGGGAAATCAATGTTGTAATTCCATTTCTGTGAAATTTTCAATTTGTTTTCTCTAATTTGAATTTATATTCATAGATTTCGATTTGTATATATATGGAAACGCATTGTAATATAAATAGTGGTGGTGGTTGCATCTTGTCTTTGGTGGCGGCGGAGGAGGTGGTATTACTGATTCTGGGTTTGTGATGGTTGTTGTGGCGGAGGCGGCGTTGCTGCTTGTGATATTGGTGATGGCAGCGGTGTTGTATATGGTGGTGGCGTGATGATGGTGGTTATGGTGGCGGTGTTGATTCTGTTGGTGGTGTGATAATCATGGTTGTGTTAGTAAGTCAAAATGCAACATTTGTTCCACTATTAAGTGTTGGAGTGCATTTTTAGTACTGCTATCAATCTATCGTTTAATATCTCTTTCGTTTTCATGTTTAGATGTCCGATATCATAATCAAAAAAATTAATTGGTTTTCCTATCCTCAAATATTTCTTTTTCTTTTTCTTCCGATTTAAAAAATCCGTGTTTTCCAATTTTTACTTTTTCTCACTGATTTTGAATTAATCGTGTTTGTGTGTATCAAATTCGTTGATTCAAAATTGTTGATGGAAGCTAGCAAAGAATTGTTAATTTTTGAGAGTTTGGGAAGAAGAAGAAATTAGATTTCTGAACAGAGGTGGGCTCACTGTGTTGAATGAGATGGTGATGTGGCTAGTGGCGGAGGTGGTGGTGGTAGCGGCGGAGGCAGAGCTGGTGGTCTGATAGTGATGGTGACGTAGGTGATAGTGTTGGTGGTAGTGGTGGTTGCAGCTTGTCTTTGGTGGTGTCGGTGGAGGTGGTGTTGCTGTTGGTAATGGTGGTTAGAATTTAGAAATGAAAGGAATGAAGAAGATGGAGATGACGAAGAGAAAAAAAAAGTTTAAGATTTTGGGGAAGTCCGGAGTCGAACTCGGAACCTCTGAGTCGATTTTTACTTGTTTTGACAAAAATATCCTCAACAATTCAACTTATGACCCGGTTTTTATATTTTTGGTTTTCCACATTTACCCTTTATATTTTGGTTTATCTACGAAAACGTCTAAATAAAAATAGAGAAAAAATGACGCAGGAGGGTAATTTAGTCATATCAGGTGCACCCGGTGGAAAAATCTTTTTGTCAAAATTGGTTTTTGTGTTACCCTACATTTAACACAAAGTCACCATATATAGGGTCCTCCCTCGCTTCGCTCGGTCGGCCCAATAAGCACAAACATACGCAACAAAACTGATACACTCACCGACATATATCCCATTTTTATCCCAAGTACAGATCGGAGATTCTTTAACTGAACATTAGGATAGGATAAGAGCTTGATTCTTGATTTAGAGAGTGGCCGTCATTGGATTTTTCTCGGGAGATAATGTGAGATTTTCCTCGATAAGTAAATCATTTTTGCATACATAACACTAATCTGGAAAAATAATTAATTGCCTATTAGATTTGTACCCGTGCCATCACGGAAAACGAGAGTTCTATCAGCGTTCAACGTGAGAATTTATATTGTCTAGAGTATTAAGGTTTAGATAGTAAAATCAAAAGTAACTCCAAGCAAGCACCAATTTGGATGTTTTCTAACTTTGAATAAATGCAACAGTACTTTGCCTGAATTCTATTCGATTTTAACAAAATTTAACCCCGATCCATCTATCAAAGGACCAATTTTGTCTGTTTCTTTATCTAAAAGACAGCCAAAAGCTGAACTTGTTTTATAATACAAAAAGTTGAAAGATACTATTTAAAGAGACGGCATCTATAAGATACCAAAAAAATACTGTTTAAAAAGACATTACAGATAGGAAGTTACCTAAAATACCCCTTCCATTGTATTTAGACATTTATAAACTACAAAAACTAAAAAATGAAGTTGCCCAGGCGCTGGATTAAACTGCGGACCTTCAGTTTACAAGACTGACACTCTACCACTGAGCTATAGGGGCTACCGTGACTCCTGATGACACTCCGAAAATGGAGACTTATACTTGACCACCACCTTGACAGTTTAAACTACCACCACAATCACCTGTCCGACCACCGCCACCACCACCGCTGCCACCTCCGTTACCAACTATAACTTCCGACCACCACCATCCAACCAATAACTCACCACCACCACCATCCAGTCATTACAATATATTACAAACGACCATCACCACCTCATTTTCAACTAGCACCACTACCACCGTCGTCATCCACCGTTACCAACTATAACTTCCGACCACCACCACCACTCCATGTCCTTGCCAGTTACGCTTCTTACTATATATTGAACTCTCTTATCATTAGGAAACAACTATAGACTATGATATAAAGTTGCAGTTACAAGATATCTCTTGTTCAAATCAGCACACAGTGGCATTGATAAGAAAGCTTGGTGATATGAGGATTACATGATGCTGAGGCTACAAAAAACAGTAATTACTACGAGCTAGAGAGCTGCAGAAATGAGCAATCATGTGATAAGAAAGTGAAAGCCCTTACCAGGGAGCACCACCCGCAAGTCCAGCATTAATTGTGTCTTTGGAGCTGTATGTTTATAGGCTCCATCAACAGTAAGAAGGTGAGCATAAATCCATGTTATCGTCACCGAAATAGAACAACGAATCGGTCAAAGACGTGCTTGTCTGAGTGAATGATATGGGGTAGATACTGCAAACAAGATATATCTTGCTTATAGAATATTCCAATAACAACAGAGTTATTTTGAGCATCAGTAAGGCAAGTGATACCTGACCAGATGCACATGGAAGAGATGCTGTCAAGTCTGGACCAATCGCGCAAAGTATTTGATCTGTCGACTATTCCAGATTTCAGACCCAGGAGTGCTTCTTCTGGAAGTTTTGTGTGGGCACATTTGCTACAAAATTATGATAGCTACTGTAAAATTATGATAACTACAAAATTATGATAACTACTGTAGAATTTTGGTTGAGATCCATGGACAAAAGTTAAAGCCTATACACAATTGACCAGTAGCATCCTTTCACCATCAGAAAATCATTTGTGCTGATATAGACGTATACGTATTTTAAGTTGTTAAGGGAAGCAAGCAGGAGAACTACACACTAATAGGAAAAATGCTAGTTACCCACCAAAAGCAAGGTAACAAGCCTGTAAAACAAAAGATACATCAATAGAACACCAGCATAAACAATATAATTGGTGACAACACTACTTGTATCATAACACTGACAGTACCTGAGTATAAGTGCTTTTATTTTTGATATGCTAAACAGAGTAAGGGGGAGATTACTTATGTTTTTCAAGAAGTTGTAAATAAAACTGATAAAACCCAGGTACAAGTGTGTGTATAACTGGTTATACCTGGGTATTAGTGGTTATGATGCTAGGTATTAGTGGTTATGTAACTTCAAGAGTACCTGGGTATAACTGGTTATACCTGGGTATATGTAGTTATAATGCTAGGATTTTTTTAAGTGAAAACAGAGTTGATATGTGTTCACCTCCTTGTCCGAAAGCGTATCCAACTTCGCTTCAAGATTAGCTGATCCATCTAGGAGATTCCATCGAGCAAATCTCGGCAAGTTTCCGCTGCCTTCCTTCCTTTGAACACCCTCCATGTCGACGTGTTCAAGTAGTAAATACTACAACAAAGAAAAACATTTGATCCTTTATGTCAGACAGGAATCATGTTTTTTGAAATCATTGCAAGGATTAGATCAGGAACTCACCAAAAGGTACAAAGTACACCCATTGACGCTGTAGGGTGTCTTATAAGTCGAACTCACGCTTTTTCATAAGGTTCTCATGGATCAAAATCAAACACAAAATTACAAAAACACCAATTATACCTGAGTTACAATGGTGTTATTGCTTAATATATATATCCTAATCACGCATAGCACATCCATGTAATATCATCTGTAATTCAACCCTAGCACATCCACATATTACCATCCATAATTCACCACTAGCACAACCATATACAACCATTCATAGTCCATAGTCAACTATCTTTTTCGTTGCATGTAAGCACAACAAAGCTAAGCTAACTAACCCAAACACAATTAGATCAACTTCAAAGTCACAAATAGATTAAATTCATAACCCAATAAAAGATAACATTGACAACACTGATAAAACCCAGGTATAAGTAGACTACACTAATAATACCCAGATATAAGTGTCGATAATTGCAGGAATTAAATTCATCCCACACAATTGCAGGAATTAAACAATTGCAGGAATTAAACACTGATATAACCCAGGTATATGTAGTGACTACACTAATAATACCCAGATATAAGTGTCGATAATTGGAGGAATTAAATTCATGCCACACAATTGCA
>JAJJMA010015716.1:0-11213 GCA_023529015.1 Papaver nudicaule | reverse complement strand
TTCTCTATCGAGAGATCAGGGTGAGTTCAATACTATAAATAGAGGCCTCCTCTATCTTCCAAGGCAGAACATCTTTCCAGAAACAACCAGATATTCAGAACACCTGAGTAAACCAGAGCCTCAGAAGTAAACACACCTGAGCAACCCAACACCCTTCTTGCCTTGGAAATTTTCCAGTCACCTTCACGACTTGAACTCTTACACCCAAAACACATCCTCAACCTGATCTCAAGTTTCTTCACTGTTTCCCTCCCTAGATCAACCTCTATCCTCTCTGTGACCGAAGCAAGACGTGAACGGCCCTTGACTTGGTTAGGCTCGTCTTGTTTGACTTTGATCTCGAACACTACGAAAGTACCCAGAGACGTTACATTGTTTTTCCAGGTAAAAACACTTAGCAAGAAAAACAAGGAACCTGCTATCTTTTGAATTATATGTGAGTGAATCGGTTGATGAGAACTGGAAATCCAGTTCATCTGAGATCTTTGAACTCATTGGATCTGTGCTTAAGCAAGTGAAGGTGATAGAAGAAGAAATTGATAAAAGACTAGAAGAAACCTCTATTACTTTAAATCCAATGAAGTATACAGATGCAGGTGAAATTAGTTTCAGATCTG
Organism: Papaver nudicaule; assembly: GCA_023529015.1. NCBI lineage: Eukaryota > Viridiplantae > Streptophyta > Magnoliopsida > Ranunculales > Papaveraceae > Papaver > Papaver nudicaule. Next base: position 10,596 of record JAJJMA010015716.1, on the reverse strand, counting down.
TTTTCTCTAATGTTGATGTAGCTAGAGATGAAATTCAGGAGATCAACTTGGGCTCTCTTCATTTCAATTTAGAAGGGAAGATAGAATTATGTTTCTTGGTGTTGATGGTGGTTTTTGGCGACGAGGTCACAGGAGTAATTTCGCATCAATCTCTGGCATCCTGGAATAGCGCGAGATGAGGTATGAATTTATTTTTACAGTAGGGATAAGATATTTGGCTGCTACTAGCCATATTTTGATATCTCGCGACCCTAGCCCAGTAGCATGGTCCATATCCCTGACCTACATATTAAAATACCTATGCATGCGCATTAGCCTAGCTCATGCTCGAGCCAAAATCCTAGGAGTACACGGTTGGCCACATACCTTGGCCACGCCTAACTCCATCACGCCAATACCCTTGCCCCGCCAATACTTGGCCACGCCAATACTTGGCCACGCCTAAAACCCTAGCTACGCCAAAACCTTGGCCACGCATAGAACATGGCCACACCTAGCCTTGGCTTTGGCCAAAGACTTGGCCACGCCCAAACTCCACCACGACAATACCTTGGCCACGCCTAAAGCGTGGCCACACCTAAGTCTTAGCTACGCTAAGACCTTGGCCACACCAAAGCCTTGGCCACGCCTAAAACGTGGCCACACCTAAAACTTGGCCATGCCTCATATTTGGGTGCCCATGACGTTGGCCTCGCCTCATCTTTGGATGCCCACGCATCTTCCCTTGCCTAATCCCTGGAGGTCCATGATTCTCCCCTGCCTTAGTTTTTGGATATCCATTATCTTTAGCACGCCTCAACTTTGGATACCCACGTTTATTACCTTGGCCAAACTCTTGGGGGTCCAAGATTATGCCTTGGACAAATATTGGAGGCCTCATAATCATGCTTAGCCTAATTTATGGGGGCCTTATAGTTGGCTCTCGCCTAATTTGTGGGGGTCTTATTGTTTTCCTTCGCCTATACTTATGGAGGTCCTTGATAATCATCTTCCTCTCACGGCTAGCCTTGCCTCATTTGAGCTAGGGTTTACCTCTTCCTAGCCTCCCCCTATTTATGGGCCTCACTGATCCAAATCCTAGAGGATTATGGATTTTATTAAGTCCATAATACTCTAGTTTCCTAATCAAATTCGGAAATCTGGCAGTTCAGCTCACGTATTTCTTCATGGCGTGATTTTTAGAGCCCAATCCGTAAGGAATTAGAAGGCGCTTCCTTCACAAAATATTTTCCTCTGTGAATTTCCTATAACATACTAAAAATTCAGATTTTTATCTAATATTGGCTGACCTGGGCGATTTTACCAATGGACAACATGCAAACTGTACAGAAATCTGAAAATAACATAAATGTTGTGGCTTGTCCTTCGTGCCCTATGCCTAACTTCTTAATGAGATTATTATACCATGCAATATGGCTTATTATAATTATTGTGGCCAATCTTTAGGTCTTATATTGGCAATGCTTATGCATTCTTGATGATGGCTACGCCGTGATAGCATCATTCGTCTGTTTTTCCTGATTATGGACTTGCTTCCATAAATCAGTGCTATAATTCTTAATCATGGCTCATGGCTATGACTTATATTATTTTGGGGATTCATATATCTTCATTATCCAGGGAATTGGTGCATTACATGCCACAAACTAATTTCCCTTATTTATGGCAAGACGAAAGTCGTATTTATTTGACTATTGCCACAGAGAGTTGCCGAAATCCTCTCGGTCTAATTGGCGATTGCATAGCTCAATCCTTAGACCTATTTTATCTAATGGCGGTTGCTAGCTCAACCCTTAGATGACTTATCTTATCTTATCTAATGGTGGTTGCTAGCTCAACCCTTAGATTTATCTTATTAGGTTTAAATGGCGATTGCCCGGCTCAATCCTTAAACCAAATCTTAAAGAGATATTCAAAGCTTATCGCTTAATCTCTATCTTATCGCAAAGTCCTAAGTTTACCAAGTAACTGGTACGACTTGCACTTAGTCATATTTGACTTAACAAATATTTAACAAATCTTACGAGAATCAAGTAAGTTACATGGGGGGATATTCTTTTAGGGTTTTGGTTTGGCGGTCTACGGCACGTGTGATTGCAACGGCACAATCACTTAACGAGAAAGATAACTAGGTCGTGTGAACGTTACTGAGAAGATGGGATAAGGTAGTGGGTTGTTAGTCTTCCCTAATATTAGGTGCAAGACTCTTAACAACTGACCCCACTCTTTCCTCACTCCCACTCTTCCACTACTTCCACTTCTTACGAGATGAGTTGAGAATATATTGCTATAAATAGGTCACTCGACCAGTTGGAAATCATATCAATCCAATCTCATTCTCATCCAAGATAAGTTTAACAAGTTCAGTGCAAGTTCAATCAAGTCTATCTTATCGATAATTGATTAACTCTTCTCATTCAGCATTTATTATCTAGTGAGAACTGAATATTCATCTTTATCTAGCAATAATCATAGCAATTCTCCGATCTCATCTTTCTCTGCTTCCCTCCCTAAACCAACCCTAAAATCCTCTTCTTGTAACTGAACCAATACTCGAACGGCCATTTCTTGGTTTAGGCGAGTCTTGTTCGATCTTGACCTCTCGAATTCATCACAATATTTTATTACATCATCACACTTCACACTTTACCCCTCAGATTCCTTTATTTTTTTATACCTAAAACATTTTGGCGACCACAGTGGGAGGTCATTATCTCAGTTTTAAGAAGATATGGTTGAAACCAGGAGGCAGAGTTCAGAGAATACAAGTTCTCCAAATAACCCTAGTGTCCCCACGAGTTTGCCTACTGCAAGTGGGGTCACAAACACCCAAGTTAGTGGCGCCATCACCTCTGGCCCCACAACCCCAGCCGTGAGCTCAAACCCTAACCCTAATTTTGCTCCTGCCTCAACTCAGAGGGGGCCAACCTTATCCCCTTCTCCCTTGGGCGTGTCACCCCCTCTGGTGGGATCCACCACACCTACTTCATCCTCATCTCTCCAGAACGTCCAGCAGGGGTCCACCTTATCCCTATCCTGCTCCAACATGTCCCTATCTTGTGCTGGAGGGACAACCAATCATGTCAGGAACGCCACTGCTGGCCTCACCACCAAAAACGTGACTACCATCACTCCTAATGACGTCCCCTCTCTAGTGGGACCTAACTCATATCCTCCTTTCACTCCTGCCATCACCCATTCTCTCAGTTTGGGCCCTGCTTTGCCTTTGCCACCTGCTATCACGCCTCATATGGTGGAGGCCACTATCAATGTCGCTCCCACAGATAATTCCCCCATTCCTAACCAAGTTAGTCTTTCAGATCTGGTAAAGATTTATCAGGAAGAAGAGGAGGATCCAGAAGATTTCGTACAAAGATTCAGAGCCAAAGCTTTGGATTATCATAACAGGGAGATGAACGAATCACAATTGGTGGGGATTTGCATAGGAGGGATGGATCCATGACATCAAGAACCAATGAGGAGATTCCGATCCCGCACGTTCCAACAGCTCCGTGTAATAGCTGGACAATACGCTGATATGGGAGACAACTCTGTCAACAGGGGACTGGGGACTGAAGGCCCGCACAATGAGGCCACCAACCCACCTCGGCGCATCCAGAGTTTCACCACCTACGAAAAACCAGTAAGTCAAGAGGCTAGTTTCTTAATAGAGAATTTATGTGAATTATTACACCTGCCGAAACGTGAACCCTATCACGTCTCAAAACCCTAATTTCATGGTTCCCTCAACTCAAGTGGGGCCAACCTCATCTCCCTCCTTCATGGACGTCCATCCTGGGTCCATTTCGTCCTTATCCTATGCTAAAACGTTTCCCCTATCCTTTGGTATGGGGACTACCACTCTCCAAGATAGGGACGCCACCAGCTCCTCTGCTGGTCCCACCACCCAAACCGTGAGCCCTATCATAACCAGAAACCCTAGTTTCGCCTCTACCTCAACCCAGATAGGGTCCACCTTATCCTCTTCTCCCTTGGGCGTGTCAACTCCTCTGGTGAGTTCCACCACGCCTATCCTATCCAATATCACGTCCCCCCTATCTCATATGGTGGGGACTACCAACACCACTATCTCTGCTACTCCTTACACTCCTATCTAAAGCCGTACAGAAGCTTTCCTCTTTGGGCCCCGCACTGGAGAAACAAGGAGTACTGAAGACTCACCTAGCATCGTGGATCTCATGAAGACCCAACAAGATCTAGCCCTGAGTCAAAACAATATGGCGAAAACTCAGACGGAGTTGCTGACGTGTTTGAGATCTCTCTCAGAGAAGCTAACGCCTCCAACAAATCCAGGGTTTACACGTACGGATTCCCCAGCTCATTCTAACATGGCGGGTCCTTCTCAGATTCATGTTATTCCTGATGATCAAGACACTTGTGTCCACACCACACGTGAGCCAAGCACGGGTTTTCAACACAACTTTGTTACTCGTGAAGATTTACAGAATCTTTTGCAAGCTCAGAGCGTGGAGAATTCAGATTTATTTCATCGTCATCAACCTCCATATCCATTTAAAGTTCAACGTGAATCTCTTCCTGAAGGGTATGTCACACCTTCATTCTCAATGTATAATGGTATTGAGAATGCCCGAAGACATATCTCTCGCTTCCTGGAATCATTGGGGATACATGAAAGAAATCAAGTTGTATGTCTCAAGGAATTTTCGAAATCTTTGACGGGAAAAGCGTACACTTGGTATAATAACCTAGCTCCCAACAACATCCTCAGCTGGAGCCAGATGGTTAATGCTTTCCTCAAGAAATACTTCTTCGTGTCTGAGCAACTCACTCTCTCCGATTTGGGAAGACTCTATCAGCGAAACAATGAACATCCAGATGATTATGTGACGAGGTTCAGAACTCGTTCAGTGGATTGCAATGATCCAAACGTAACAGAGTTGCAGCTAGTGGAGCTTTGCATCAATGGAACGATACCAGTATATCGGGCCTTATTGGAGAATCTGGATATTAATAATTTCACCAAGCTCCATAAGTCCGCCAAACGATCCGCCACTACTGCGCCCGCATTACTAGAGAGGCCCAGGCCTCTAAAAGCTGAAGAAAGTCGTGGTGAGACGCGTGCCAGCAAGCGACTCGTCAACAAGCAATATAATTCTCTTCACTCAGTCCATGCTATTACTGAAGGTGTCAAGAGGAAGGCGCCTACTCCTGAGGCCCCGCAATTGAAACGTGCAGCTCCAGCCCAACCTCAAGCTCCGGCACGAGTCCCAGCTAATGCCCCTGCACCAAAGGCACCACGACAACAAAGGGAATTTCCTAAGATTCCTGATTTCCCATGTACTATGGATGAAGTTATAGAGCTCCTGGAAGCATGGATTCAAGATGGTGCTGTCAAATTACCTCTTGTACGAAGAGAGCCTACAGCACAAGAAATGACTGATCCCAAGTATTGTCATTTTCATCGATTCGTCAATCATCCCACCAGCGAGTGTCATCGACTCAAACAAATCTTCAACGAAAAGATTGAGTCAGGAGAGTTGAACTTGGGGACTGAGGGTGTGCATAAGAGTCCACTCCCTCAGCACCAACCTCAACGTCAACACCAACGTCAGCATCAACCCAACATTCGAAATTTAACTATCTCCGGAGAATCTGTCAAGCAAACTGCTAATTATTTAATGGAGAATTTGTGCGAGCTCTTGCATTTTTCTAGAAGTCAGCGAAGCAACATTTTCGCTGCCCTCAGCTGGATTGCTAGCGGCAAAGAACTACCTATACCAGAGAAGGTTCAGCCGAAGCCTGGCGAAGTCACACCAGAGATGATGGCAGGAGAACGTGTTCCAATACCAATTATCTCTGCTCGTCTCGAAGGTACGAGTTTTAAGAAAGTTCAAATTGATGCTGGTGTTATGGTTAATTTAATTCCAATCAAGACACTTCAAGCAATTGGGATTTCTCGACGGGATGTCATCTATTATCCCACGATAACAAAAGATTCAAAAGGAAAGCTCCAAGACATATATGGTCACGTTACTTTGGATTTGAAGGTGGACTATGCTCGCACCAAAACCAAGTTTCATGTAATCAAAGAGGATGAGGAACACGACATGATCCTAGGACGTCCTTGGCTCCATGGAAAGAGATTTGTGCCGACAATCTCACCTGTAATCATCAAAGGCCAAGAGTTCATGTTTGATCAAGAAAGCTGCAGCGTGGGAAAGCTGGAGTACCGCGTGGGGTCTGAAACTCTGGTGATATTCAAAGAGGTATGTGATAGTGGTTTGAAGTACTTTATTCAAAATTATTTAGTTCATGGAAATCCTATCCAACATGCCCCTACACAAGGGTTGGATGATTCTTCGACTTGGGGACTTGATTGCATCAAGTCTATCAAGCCCTCTGAGGCACCTCAGGAGGAAATCAAGGCCACTTCCAATAGATGGGTCCGGGCAAAGCAACGGTCTTATAGGCGAAAGACACCTGAGATGTCATGGGTTCCTAAGGCTACTTTGCAAGAAGGAGACAAGGTTATGCGGCGCACTAACCGAAAAGTAACTTCTATTCCGGGGTCCGCAGCGAATTGGGAAGGACCTTATATTATATCTCGAGTCATGCCTGATGCACGATACATGATAAGTGCAATACATGAAAGGCTCTCAAACATGGTGGTTAACGGCAAATGGCTCAAGAAAATATGAAGACTCGCTAGAGTTTATTATTTCCTGTAATTTCAATTCCTCCAAAAAATAAAAGTGCAAGCCATCTCTTGCCTTTTAACAAGTCAATTCAATTCAAAAAGAATTCAAATTCAAAACCTATGAGTTCAAAAATAATCAATTCCTACAAACCCTTGTTCATAAAACCAAATAAAAGCAAAATAAAATTCTTTTGCTCCTGAAGTCTTTCAGAAACACCCATCTAGTGAAGATTTCGCTCCTTCATCAACGGCTTTCTTCAATAGAGCTATGTCAGCAGCTTTCTTCTCCGCCTTCTCAGTTAACTTGCGGAGTTCCTCAGTCATAATGGCATAATTCCTCTCTTCTTGCTTCACCAAATCCTGGGTGAATTTGCCAGTAGCAGCACGCCTTGTTCGGATGAACTGGATTCTCGCCTTGAGCCACAACAAGTTGGGTTTGAAATGTTCAAATGAAGCAATCAGGTCTTCTGCTTCATCTAACTCCTCATCTGTCGTGTCCGCGAGAGGAGTGGCATACATTTTCGAAATCAAGCCCATGAGATCAGCCACAACACCAGCAAGTGTATTCAAGTGGTCACGCCTTCCAGCAGTAATGAGGTGACCATAAGGAGCCCATATTTTCTTATACAGTGGAACGTGTTCCTCAGGAACATTAAATCCTTCCACTAGTGTATGACCAGGGAGAATTATTTCATGAGGAGGATTATACGCCGAACCAGCATGAGGAAACTCGAGAAAATCCCTCGCACCGGTAATGTCGATATCCTCAGAGACTGGTGTTTCCCTGATAACCATCTGAAAGAAAGATTTAAAGTAAGCAGGAGTTTAATAATATGTTTCAAGCTATATGTTGAAAGCTTAAACATAAAGAGGATAATCAAATTTACCTCAGTATTGGGAGGATTTTCATCAGCAATGTTGTCGAAGTCCTTGCCAAGGTTGTGACACGCACTTAACCTTTCACCAGCAAAGTAGGTGTCATCCATTACTTCTTTATCTCCAGAAGGCTGCAAGAGCAAGCGAGATGAGAATAAAGTATTAAATATTCTATTTCGGATCGAAGAGTTTGACAAGAAGTAACCTGTGTCACAGAAGACTTAGGGTCTGTGGAGCCTCCACTGCTATTCTTCTCAATAATCATATCAGTGGATTTGGACAATGTACTCGGAGTCAATTCGTCAAACACGGGGCTTCGCTCTGAAGGAGCAAATGAGAACCTCTCAAATCCTGTAGCAGGCCCATCCTACATCAAATAAAGAAGAAAAATCATTAAAAGAAGATATATCGAAGGATTCACGACGTTATCTTGAAGATACGATTTTCTGACATCTGAATTCTTACGAAGAACGGTGAAAATCTCAAAATCTGTACAAATCAGTAAGAGATATGAAGAAACTTTCTTCACGGGAGTTGTTCGTATGAATGTCTACTATCATGTCCTAAAAGGGCTTATTTTTTGGAGCAAACTACTGTCCGGAATGATTTTTCTACTGAACAGCGTACAGACTGCGACATTACTGGACGTGGCGTCACATTGTGGCACATGAAATAACGAGCAAAAATGCGTGAAATTCAGATTTTCTTTTTCGAGGTGAAAGCTGCTGAAGTCCTCTTTCTAAATTGGGGTCAACCATCGAAATCCGACATCGGATGAAGATTCTACTGCCATTCCCGTGACGAGACGCAAAACAGGAAAATCTGACGGGAATTTTTACTTTCACGCTAAAGTAAGAATACGAGCAATGGAATGAGGTCTTACCTTCACCCAATCTTGTGTACTAAGATTGGAGACTTGCTTATCATTCATGAAGTCCATCATCAAGCCATTCTTCCCTTGGAAAAGCAATGATTCTCCCGAAAGATGACTACCCAAAGACAAAGACGTTTGCGTCGCAAAATTGGTGAGTCTCGAGTTAGGCGATGAAGGTTGCTGTACAAGACATGATGATAAAGCGTTAACATCAGTATAAATAAAACTTATGAAAGCATTCGAAAGTCGAGGTAATTACCAAATCATTTTTATCTCCTACTTTACGTTTAAGAGTGCGATATTTGAGCAAAGGATATGTTGCCAAGTCGTTTTTGGAAGGAATGGCGCATACTTCTTTAGGGAGAGCCATGAAGTCCTTACATAACTTTATTTGGCCATCCCAAAATTGCCTGCCCGCTTCGGTGAATGATGGTACTCTCTGCCCTGAAAGGAATAACACGGGACTAAGCACCTTGGTATGAAGGTTTTGCATATTCTTTGGAGAAGCACCTCGCTGCATCGGAATATCCTGGTCAAAGCCCATCTGACGAGCTCCTCGGTCAATGTTATACGCTTTGGTGACATAGCGCCCTGCTTCATTAATGCCAATAAGATGACTGCTGCAACAACTTATCATAAAGATTTTCTCAGCTTCAGTAGGAAATCCGTTTGCAACAAGAACTTTTGCTGGAACATCGGGCGGAACATCACCAAAAGATCGAAGCTGAGCTACACCTTCAGGGATCAAAGTCCATGGACGAAAAACTATCTTTTTCTCATCATCCATGAATGTGATAAAATCCTTTGAAGCGGGTTTATTCATCCAGCGGACAATTCGAGCATCATGTGACGAAGATTTGTCCTTTGAAGACAGGTTCGGGGCATAATCAGGATAATGCTCATATAACCAAGCTTGTATGAAGTTGGTTGATATGAATGTCTCAATCTTAGCAGCGCCATTCGAAAGTTTCATATTTGCAGACAAGACAGAAAGTTGAACATACAGAGTACCAAGAAACAAAGAACCAATAGGTACAGGAATACCTCGAGCCAATCTTATGGCATGGGGGATGAACCTGGGTTTCAACTCCTTGTAACCATGAAGATTCTCAAAGACGTCTTTTGATAACCAAAGCAAGAGGAACGCAGCAACGAGCAGTGATGAAGAACTATTACTGGGCTGTGACCAGTGAGCCATCCATGAAGCATAAGCATCATCATGCTTGTTCAGAGCCTCTGCAACGCTGCTTAGCTGAGCCTGCATCTTCTTTTCATCCTCATTCAGAATAATATTGAACTCTCCATTAATTGGAAGTCTCCACAATGCTGCGACATCTTCTAGCGAAATTACGAGTTCACCCCATGCGAATATGAACGAGTTTGTACCATCATACCAACGGGACAGAAGGGCAGCCAAAGCACGTTTGTCCCTGATTACGAAGGAGGCATTCGAACTCTTCACAGCGTAGAAAATTCCAGCACTCTCTAAAATCTTCTTGACGTCTGGGATATTAAGCATCGTCTGGAAATACAAAGACCATGAATTAATTTGTTTCTGGGGAGAACGGTAGATGATACTGGAAGCACTGAAATCGCCTCTCTGCAGGCAGAAACGAATCACCAGTGATGGATTGATAATCATTGGAGAGCTAGGATTTCTTGGAAGGATTTTAGCTTGGTCTTAAGAGACTGTAACTCGAGTTGAGCTTGCCAAACGAATTTCAAATTCGTCATTGGTGTGAGGGATCTCTTTTCCAGCTGTGGTGGACGTGACTTCATCATCGGCACAAGAAGAATTACGGGATTCATTGTCAGCCATCTTGGTCTTCCAGTCTACAAAATACTGTGTCTGTAGAAAAGGGAAGAACAAGCAAAGAGGGAGATAATATCCACGTCTTAGAAAAGTCTGCGTGAGGTATATATATGCATACCTACATATCATGCACGGTTTAGGAAATCCTAACCTAGTTAGGATTCTTTGAGGCGCTACTTGAATGGGGTTGGCTTTTAGGCCCTGTTTGGACTCCATGTTCGTGGATAAGGTTTCTATGCGGATGTAGCTGGCCCATCAACTTGGTGCTCACCCTGGAACACTCACGGTTCCATGCTGCGCAGGGGACTTAATGTTGATGGTGGTTTTTGGCGACGAGGTCACAGGAGTAATTTC
>JAJJMA010015711.1:0-19765 GCA_023529015.1 Papaver nudicaule | reverse complement strand
TTCCCATGATGGGGTGAAAGTTTCTGACTAGAATTATGCAAGTGTTGCACACACGCAAAAGGGTGGATTATCTGGTGCAAGGGTTGAAACGAAAGTGGCAGCGTTTCCCTTGTCGGATACTTGGATACAAGTCTGATTAAACATCATGAGTTCGATGGAGGAACCCAATACAGATTTGCGACAAATTTTGTAATTTACTTTGCAAATGTAATGGAGTGTCTGGGAAAGGATGTTTGATAAACTTTGCACTCAATTAATTGGTTTTGGATATACCAATAGTTCAAATCAAATTCGGATTGAAACGATGGACAAAAATAAACCTCGGTTAAAAGGTTCAGTTTTGAACGACTGTTAGTAAGTTGAGTGTATCTCCCAAATTAAAAGGATTTTGGTTTCCTTCTAACAGAGTCTACAAGACATCCTTATAGTGTTCCTCACAAAATTTCAGAGTTTTTGGAATCACTGAACTAATTGTTTGGGAATTTACAAAATAGAGTTTGTTTCTGAGAAAATTCTGAAGGCAGTTTTCAATCAATGATAGAGATCAGGGTGTATCTCTCAATTGAAAATGTTATTGGATAAATCCTTTTAACCGGGTATAATGGACATCCTTATAATATTTCAAAACAAATTTTAGAATTTTTGGAGTTGTGGAAGTATTTTTAGCGATTTTAGAAAGTTGAGTTTCGTTTCTGTGAAATTTTGAAGAGTGGAAAAATCAGCCCTGGTTCAGAGTGATTGTCGAATCTTTCTATTGCTCTTTTGATTTAGTTGTGAAAACGAAACTTGGATTTCAAGATCTTATCTTGGATTATCAATTTGAAATTCTCTAAATTGGAATTACTATGTTGGAGAAATATTAATTTGAAAAACGTTGCTTATGTCTATAAAAGGAAATGACAAATGCGTTAGACGGTAGCTTACTGTGTACATGTGGCTACTTTCCTAAAAACGTATCAATTTTATGGTTTGTGTGAAACCTCTTTGATGATTTTATCATGAATAACTTCTATCATGGTTGAAGTAATTGATACATAAGGCACATACAGGTCCGGTTTGTGATTTCATGAAATTGGGAATTGTCATGAAATGTGGGGGAAAGAAAAGATGACATGTTAGAACATGGTAAGAAAATACAATCTATGGATACATATGAAATGTGGTTCATATACAAGTGGAACGTCGATTGATTGACGTGTGACAAATTAGACAATTTGTTCACCACTTTAAGAATCCTAAGATATCAAAGAGAAATTGTGACAGTTACTCTATGCGGCATACGAAAAAAATGCTTGAAAGGTATCTTACGATTGATGTTAGAAATCAATGTGTTTGTTTTAGAAGAAATGCAATAACGAGGAAATCATCCGAATGAAGGTTGATAGGGATATCAACTACGAAGTCTAGCTATGGACGGAAAGCGGGAAAGAAGTAGAGTGACTTTGAAATTTCCTTGAATATATACTTGTGTGGGGAGAGTATATGCATTTCAAAATTCAATATTGTTCTGGTCAAACAATTATTTAGGAAAACACATGATTTAGGATGTTATGGTACGTCTCGATAAATACATCGACGACAAAGAACCATAAAGCAATTGCTCTCAAGCGCGCACGACTAATTTGGATTAGTGAATGTGATTAAGAATATCAAGTCAATGGATAAAGAGTTATCTAGAGAGCAAGAATTGCATCATCAAGGGGAATGGGAGTAATAGCCTAAATAAAAGGGTGAATTGAAATGGTAACCCAACCTAGTAGATTGGATATCCCAAGATCTAGGTTCAAAAGGGACAACTAAGTTGTAAGTTACTCTCCAGAAAACACTGAAGGTGATCTCTCTCTTTCCCATTCCTAGGATGAGAGTCAGTGTTGCCAGTCACGAGTGAGATTAAAATTTTCTTTTAATGATTCCTATAGATTAAAAAAGATTAGTTTTACTAATTAAAGTATGGCAGGATACTATCAATAGGAGATCACCTATATGAGCGAGAAGTGTGGCCGCTTCTTTGAGAACTATCAGGCTAAGTTACTCTAAAGAACTCATATAATTCCAGTATCGTTCAGGGCCGGAAAGAACACAACCGAGAACCGGATATGTAAGGAAATAAACTGTGTGATATATTATATCGGATTACATTCGTAAGGCTGGATAGTTCAAGACATCAGGTCACTACGTAACCAATAATCCCGGTAGGTATTCACTAAGGAAGATTCAAGGTCAATAGCCATCTTTCCTGATGCAGTGATGTTCCGCGCACAAACTTTTTTCTAGTCTATGCATTAAACTTGCATGAATTTCGATTCAATGTGGGGGATTCTTGGAAATTTGAATAGAAATTAAGTTTAAGTTAGTAACATCCATATTGTGAAGGGTTGTGTCTATTCATAAAATCCTTTCCATTCAGAATTTGAATCTGTATCCTAAGGGATATGACTCTTCCGAAGGGGTGTGCCTATTCATGAAGAGACTCTTTGTTGATTTCCAAGAGTCACCAATCATGTATATCAACCCCACTATTGATTCATTGTAGAATGAGAGCAAAGAAGAGTAAGAAAAAGTGGAAAGGGAAGAGAAACATAGAGAAAGAAAAGAGGTAGAAAAACTAAGTAGACGTGCTTAGAGTTTTGGCTACATCAATTCGCGTTCGTTATTGGTGATCATCGAAGTGCTGCGAATAACACCAATGGTATTGTTGAATGCTGGAGACATATGCCGTTCATTCTATCAGCATTAAGTACATGGCATTAAATGTCTTAAATAAAGAGATTACTCGCCTCAATACACACAAGTAAGTTTGTTAAAGAATTGTAGAATTTCTCTTTCTCATTATATTCTTCTTGTTTTCTTGTTTTGGTTCCTAATAAACAAATATTATAGAAGTCATAATACATAGACGAAGACCAATGTTACATAGTGGTAACGAGTTGGCGAAAATAATACACAAGTTGTATTATTGATGGAATCGGTAACGAAGATATTTCCTACAAGAATAAGATTGAAAAGATATATTGGAAAGAAAATAGTAGGGATAAATTTCTGCATGAACATTATAGGTGCATTAGATATTTTCACTAATTAACATCTCATAGGAGAAAACGTAATAACGTACACACTCTTAGGGAGGGTTCATGGTTCATGCTTATGATAGTATCAGTTCTCCAGATGGTGCTAGGATTGATCCTAATTTTGACAATATTATTTCATGTTATCCGATGTGGAAAATGGTAATCTTGTTTGTATTCCTGATTCGATGGACTTAAATATGCTTTGTTTGCTATGAATTATTGGGGATCTTCGGGCCCTGATGGGTATCCTCTAGTGTTGAATCCATTGATTTTGAGCAAGAATAGACCTACCTTTGGCTCCAAAAAACCCCAAAATAGGGCCCGAATGTGCCTTGTTCTTGAGCACGAAGAACAAATCGGCCCGTATTCGGCTCTTAATTATTATTTTTTTTTCAAGCCAAATGTATATTCGGACCCAAACTTGCTCCACCCATTTTGGGGACGAATTTTCAACTGTCTCCCAATTTTTGAAATCGTGTAATTTGTGTACAATTGTGAATTATTGTGTGTTTAATTATTAGCTTGTGTGTGTCATGCTTAATGTGTTGAATCCGTGTGTTTTAGTGTTGAATGTATACTAGTATGAGTTGAATTTGTGTGTTTTATGTTGGATTTATAACAAATATGAGCTAGCCGAATGTTGTTACGTGAATTAGTTGTTTGCAAAGTATAGTTTTTTATAATAGAAAGCACATATTCGTATTGTTTTTGAGTTATTGCTTTTTTAAGGGGTAACAAGAAAATGGAAGTTTATCCGCATAAAGAAGGGGAAACACCCAATCCTCGCAATGATGGTAAACCTTTGGGTGCCGACAAAAGGGCGAGAAAGCCATGTACCCTTTCTATCCGTGAATCAATCCAGATGGAGAGAGAAGAAGAGGATAATGAAGATGTTAATGAAGATGAAAATGATGAAGAAGAAGGTGATGTCGAACAAACATTTGAAGAAGTACCGCAACAATCGAGAAAAGGAAAAGAGAAGGTAGTTGTTATTCCTCGTAAGAAAAAGAATCATGTTCCTCCAATAGAGTGTTATTAACCCCTAGGAGGGACGGGCTTCCCCATGGTCTTCCACGTGATGGTGGTAAAGTGTTGATTGGTTGCGCGTAGTCATGGGCTGCGAAAATATATGCGACCAAGGTATGTGTATTGAGAGACAATGGTCAATTCGTTTCATTTTTTTTTTGCTTTCTTAGTATTTTTGCTTTGACTATTATTGTATCTAATCAACTTATGTTGGGTTGTAGGATACCACAAATGCATCCCGGTTAGTTAGAGCACAAAATGCTTCCAAATGGAATATTAACCTAGAGGTGGATGCGGTGAAGGAAATTGTGACAGTCTATGGGAGGCAATCTTCGATCGTATGCCTGACAATGATACGTTAACATGTTCGGCTGTCATTGAGAGGTTCCAACCGGAGACCTACACATTCAACTTCCCTTTCGGTGAGATCGGAATAACCGCGGATGCGCCAAAATACGTCCAAGGGCTTAAGGTGAGAGGAAAACTAGTAGATGAAGGTTTTCGTGATTTGAAATGGAATGAAATCTATGAAATGGCAAATGATATCCTTGGATGGGATTCCGGGAAAACTGAGCTCGAGTGTTGTAAAGTCGTGAAAGATGTGGAAGAAAAAGACTTCGAGGTCCTCAAAATGAATAAGATAAGATTTTTTAAGTTGAAGAATTTGATGTCAGAGTTTGCAGGTGTTGATTGTGGATTTTCACACAAGGATAAAGTTGTAAAACAAAAAAATGAACATTGTTTCACACGGTGATTATTAAAAGGCCCAGTAAAAGTAATGGGTTCAGAATGAGCCCATGTTCGAAAAGATGAGTCTTTACAGCTACCCAGAAAAGTTAGTGAGCCATCATTTAACTAGGAGAGCAGGAATGCTACAGTGACTCTGGTCATAAAAAGGTTATCATGGGTACATAAGCCCCATTAACACTAATTACTGATGGTATGGGCTACGGCAGCGATCACCACTCGGTGTAGCCATTACGAGTCATGATTTGACCAGAAGAGTGGGACTAACCATGACGACTCTGGTTGTAAAATATGCCTTGGCCAGTCTATGATCGAGCTCAACAGGCAGCGCCAGCCTATGGCGTGCCTTGGCCAGACTATGCCCAAGCCTGTTGGACGATGCCAACCTATGGCATAGCTTGGTCAGCCTATGGCCAAGCCTAAACAGGCAACGTCGACTATGGCGTGCCTTGGCTACTTTATCCGAACCTAGATTTTGGGCAAAGCCAGCCTATGGCGTGCCCTGGCCACTTGGCCAAACCCCTTCAAGGACGGCGCTAGCCTATGGTGTGCCTTGGCCACTTGGCCAATTCCCTTCTTGGACGGCGGCAGCCTATGGCGTGCCTTGGCCACTTTGGCCAAATCTAGATTTTGGGCAGCGCCAGCCTATGGCGTGCCCTGGCCACTTGGCCAAACTTAATCTTTTGGATGGTGCCATCCTATGGCGCTCCTGGCCACTTAGCCAAACCTAAATTTTGGGCAGCGCCAACCAATGGCGTTCCCTGGCCGCTTCGCCAAACGTATTATTTGGGCAGCGCCAGCCTATGGTGTACCCTGGCCACTTTGCCAAACTTCTTTGAGGACGGCGCCATTGGCTTCTTTAGCCAAACCTGATTTTGGGCAGCGCCAGCCTACGACGTGCCCTGGCCACTTGGATAATCCCCTTATTGGAAGACGCCAGCCTAGGGCGCCCTTGGCCACTCAGCCAAACTAAACTTACAGGCAGCGCCAGCCTATGGCGTGCCTTGGTCATCTATGCCCAAGCCCGTTTTTACGATTTACTCAACATACCATCCATGGTATTATGATAGAGGTAATCCCATGTCAATACATACTCTGCTCAAGCAAATGCCTAAGAAATTTCTTGAGTATTTATGTTTTTTAGCACGAAATGCATCTCACATCCTTAAGTGTTTTTTTTATCATAAGTATTGCTAAGACTCAACGTCCAGTGATATCAGAATCAACAATTCAAAGAGTTGACTCGAACAATGAGTCATACGTATTAGGGTGTCAATCGTGTCATAAATAGGGGGATTTACATTAGGGTTTTGGTCTGGCGGTCTACGGCAGTTGTGGTGTGACACCCACTTAGAAAGAAGTTATGTTCGTGGGAAACATTGGCGTAATGGGTCGTGCGCATGACCGGCGGTTAAGCTATCCTCACAGAAGTAGCCCCATGATTCCACTATCTCCACTTTACCATTTTTCTCCACGACTAACAAGAGATCAGTGTATTTCTGAATATACTAAAAATAGATGATACCATCTATTTTCCAAGGATAATTCAACTTAGCACAATCTGAACTGAAATTCAATTCAATTCATAACTCACGATTCGTGAAATCCTTGCAAAATCTTAGGGGAAAACCAAGTTGTCTTCGAGAACCATCATTTTCCTAAGTTGTTCAGAAACCACACAATACCTTTTCAACCAGAAATACCTGATCTCATTCTTTCTCTATGTAGATGGTGAAAAATGGAGAAGGGATAAAATCGTAAATCTCCTTATGTTATGCCTTTCCAAGAAGCGATTGCCTACTCAGGCAGATCTCTGTAGCTCTACGAGTTTCCTCTTATAGCCTCCCGGGTGGAGAGAATGATATCGTAGTGCAATTGCCTATTCATGCACATCTCTATAGCTCAGAATGCAACCCGTTCTACGAGATGAATAAACTCTCTATGAGTTCTCTCTTATAACTCCGGGTGGAGAGGATGATATCATAGTGCAGTACTGATAATCTCACCAGCACATTAAACCCATTAATCTGCTTCATGTCGACATCACCTCGAATTCCTCGACATCAGAACCAGATCTCTCAATGGTACATGGTGAAGAGTTAACAGAGACGCATCCTCATGGATTTCCTTTTAAAGATACGAATCGACATCCGAGTCTTAATGAAAACCTCAGGAATATCGAAGCTCTAGGCCTGTCCAGAGCTCTCTGAGAAGCATACAACAGCCTAAACAGGCTTAAACAAACCACACCCTAAGCTCATGATGGTCTAATATACCATGGACAAGCGCGCCATGACTTCAAGCACACTGTAGCCCAAACGCATGCATAAGCCATAGCACCAGTGCATGCATAGGCACGCATGCACCATAACACAAGTGCGTAAGTACGCCGCAATCAAGTTGGTCGTGGCTCCTTAGCCCATGGCGCCATGAAAACCATGGCGCCACAACTTGGCCTTGGCAAAAGGCCAAGGCCGTGGCCTCCTTAGCCCATGGCGCCATGAAAACCATGGCGCCACAACTTCTGGCCTTGGCCAACGCCCAAGTCCACTCCTACACACCCACTATGTGTGTCTCTAAAAAGCGCCACACTCACGTTGGCCACAGAGTCATAGCCACACAAGCCTACTCAAGCTCAACACAACCATGCAACATCTGCATACCACTCGAGATATCAAAACATCACACGGGGGGATAACTTTAGGGGTATTGGTCTGGCGGTCTACGACAGTAAAGAAACTGATAGGGATAATGGACAGTTACGAGAAAGTGGCGCCGAGTGGACATGATCTACACGATCCTAGCAGTTACCGAAATAACTCATGTCATCCACTCCCCCACTCTTCCACGACTTCCACCTTCTCTGTCGAGAGATCAGGGTGAGTTCAAAATATAAATAGAGGCCTCCTCTATATTCTAAGGTAGAACATCTTTTCAGAAACAACCAGATATTCAGAACACCTGAATAAAGCAGAGCCTCAGAAGTAAACACATCTGAGAAACCCAACACACTTCTAGCCTTGGAGATTCCAGTCACCTTCACGACGGAAATCTTGAACTCTTACACCCAGAACACATCCTCAACCTGATCTCAAGTTTCTTCACTATTTCCCTCCCTAGATCAACCTCTATCCTCTCTGTGACCGAAGCAAGACGTGAACGGCCATTGACTTGGTTTAGGATCGTCTTGTTCGACTTTGATCTTGAACACTACGAAAGTACCCAGAGACGGTGCACTATTTTTTTCCAGGTAAAAACAGATGGCGACCACAGTGGGAGATCATTCTCTCGGTTCCAGAAAACTTTCTCAAAGATGGTTAAACCTAGGTCGGGATCAAATACCAAAAACCCCAACTCTTCAACTGATGGTGCTGTAACCTCTAATGCAGCACCTACCAACCCACCTGCATCTAGCAATATGCCCAATATACCTGTTACCCAAGATGCTTCCCCTTCAATACCTATCATCTCGGCCATCCCCATCACCCCAGTTACTCCTAATGCTCCAACCCACACCTCTGGCAAGAACCCTTCCTCCACGACTAAGGTCGGCGCTACCGCCGAGAAAAGAAAATGAGTGTCAGGAGTATTAACTATGGAGGAGTTGGCCAAACGTCAAGTTGTCCTCGCGGAAAGCCAAGACAAGGTGTTCGACACGCAACTAGGGATCCTGGATTGTCTCTAAACTCTAACCTCGAAGTTGTCGAGTTCACCGGTTAAGGGAACCCCTGAGGCAGCCGCTACAGGCGCCTACTCGTCCGTCATCCACATCCGAGGTGATGAAGCACCTCCTGCTCCAGAAGAATCTCGCCAAAGAGAAGGACAACCATCCCGCTACGTCACGGCAGACGATTTGGAAAAACTACTACGAAATAGAGAAAGAAAGGTGACGCTACCTATCCCCCAACACCGACCACCTTATCCGCACGAAGTACAGAGGAAAGGCCCTGCCATGGAAGTGACGCATCCAAAACGCACTAATTCAGCTCCGGGGACCCCGAACAAGAACATGAACCAAGGAGGGCCGCAACAACCGGAGATGCGGAGGCAAAAAGCCAGACCAGAGATACCAGACTACCCGTTTCCCATAAAGGAGGTACTAGCGTTGCTGGACACTTGGATCCAGGACGGGGCAATCGAAGTCCCTCTGATACGACAACCTCCTACAGCCGAAGAGGTAGCAAGCCCAAGGTATTGTCGCTATCACCGAGTCACTACTCACCCTACCAAGGACTACTTTACCCTTAAACGAATTTTCCAAGCCAAGGTGGAGTCCGGGGAATTGCACCTAGGAAACGAAGGAGTATACCAAGATCCTCTACCCGTTCGAGCATTCACCTTCCCTGAGGAACCGGTGAACAAGAGAGTGGAGGAGATAATGTACCAACTATGCGAGATTCTCCGCCTCTCGAAACCACAGCGGAAAGACATGTTCACAGCACTCAACATGGTAGTATCGGGAAAACGCCTACCCTTTAAGGAAGTGTAATTGTATAAAATCCCAATGGTTGGATCTTATACAATACACCCAAATATCACACACCAACATACACACAATCATTCCTAAACATGCATCTAACAAGTAACATAGGAAATACTAAGAGAGTAAGGTTAGAGATACTTGACAAGATGTTTACTTGGTTCGCCCTTATGCAAGGACTACATCCAAGGATATCACTAGTATAAGCACGATTACAACTCTCAATTACCTTGCTAATCTTCTAAGTATGCACTCACAATAAGAACCTTAATTTCAGCCTTGGGCTATAGAGAGCAAGTAGAATACTTTCCCTCTCTCTAGACCAATCCGAAATGTGTCCAACCCCTTTCTCAGAGGCTTCTTTCGCTATTTATACAAGATTTACAATAGTGATATACAGCTAATACAGACGAGTTACACTCTGACGCTAATTTGTCTCTATTCGCCGACAAGGTATGTCGCCGAGGTAAGATTTCATCTATTTACTCCCGGCGAGTAAGTCTTTTTGAGGATAAGGATTGCTGACGAGGTTTCCACTGAGTCAACAAGTCAACCCTGACAATCTATCCGTTCTGACGGGTAATGAATGCTCAACTACTTCTCAACTACTTCTCAACTACTTATCACCTTCCCCCGCTACGCTATTCTCGCTCCGCTAATACTGTTTATTCCGCCGACTCCTACTTCACATCTTACCGCTATGCCCAAGAATTAGGTGCTTCGCCCACAGCTTCCATTGTTGATTCCATACTTCTCTTGAGTGACCTTTATGATACGCTTCCTCCCTTAGGATGCTATTACTATGCAAAGGCATTTTCTACCCTTACAGGAAGTCAATGAGCAGACAATGTCCAAGCAGGGGGAGCCAACAGATGGACAAGGCTGGGGACTCCTCACAACCGCCCGCCTCTCTCATGCTGAACTCTCGAAGACACTCATCGACTCGGGATCCCCAATGAACATCATCTCATCCAAGACTCTCAGAGCCGCTAACATCCCTCGCAGCAGAGCCATCCATGCCCCTACCATCATCAAAGGTCCTGACGGGGTCGAAGTACGCACTTACGGGTGGATCGACCTTCCCGTCGAAATCACCACGATCCCAACCATAGCGGAGTTTCACATTGTTAAGGGAGTCGTCGAGAGCGACATGGTGCTGGGACGCCCATGGATCTACAACAACCAGGAGACACTTCCTCTGGAGTTCATGGAGCGGTTTGTACAAAAGAGCAACATCGCAAAGGCAGTAACCACGCCTGTAGAACCCAAGGGAGTCAATGAGGACCCCCTCAACCAAGAAGGTACTTCGTCCACCCCTCTTTTATATGATAGCACACATTCACCGAGTCACTGGAGACTCACCACAAGGAGAGCCACTCGAGAGGAGAACCCTGGAAAACCCGCAAGAGGGGAGCTACGACACCACGAGTGATGGCGCCACAAGTCACGGCGCTGCAACTATTAGAAAGGGGTAAATCAAGCTTGTAGTACCCATGGCAACAAAGGACTTACCAATAAACACTGAAGGGATGGACAGCTCCATCATCACTATGAGAATGACGACGAGACATGAGGACTTCCAGAGATACCACTGCAGCCAGCCAGGAACTCCGGGGTTTGGACTCTCAAGACAAACCTCAACACAAGTATGTCCAACAATCCAACTATGTCACTCGATCGAGAGAAACCCCCTGGAGACCCAAGAGGAGGGGGCGCATATCTATCTCGTCCACACCAACCTCCCTATCCAAAAGACCCCTCTCTCATGGGATGCTCCTCACTGGAGGAAGTTCAGACTTCAAACTGGAAGCCGCAGGGTGATCAACCACAACCGTCCCTGTCTTGCTAGAGAAAGATCCAAGCAGTAAGGATTGAAGAAGCTCGTGATAACAGGAGACCTGTTAACAAACCAAATAACAGGGTATTGACACAATACAACTCGAGGGTCCTGAACAAGAATGTGACTCAAGCACAAGATGCAGATCTGCAATGACAACCGTGGGGAGTACGAGGACTGAAGCCTAAACATGATTCCCAGACTCATCATATTCGACGAAGTACTGGAGCTTAGACGTCCGAATAATGATGGAACAACCTGATTACCCCAACCCGATGATTCTCAACAACTAGAGAGAACGCTCTGCCTACTCATCTTCGAAAGGCCAATGCACATGTGTCTGCACGAGGAAAGGCGAACCCAATGAGAGACACTGATAAGATATCAGAAAATAGGGCTGGGAACTCCTCGCACCGCCGCTCTTCACTCCACCAAGTACCGATAGAAATACCGGATGCCACGACCCAAAGGGAAACGTGAGGGACAACATATACTCCCTTATCTCTACCAAAGCGCTTCATCATCATGGAAGAGCCTACTCGACCAGAAATATCCATACAGCATGGGAAGAGCCTACTCTACCAGAGATATCCATACAGCATGGGACTACCCACTACAGATCTCTCGAAGGAGGGGAGACCCAAGAGAAGAACTCTAATCAACACCGACATCACTACCGACGCCTCTACAGAAGCCTCAAAGCCACCAGGATTCATATCTTCGCAGGATCCTCCTGGTAACAACACCATCAAGTCTTCGTCTTTCGAGCAAGCAGTATCATGGTGGTGGCGCTCCTCTCCGCTATCACTAGCAACGAGTCTCCGACATCCTTCGGTGGCAACCCAGATCCAAAAAGATGACTAGGTGGAGTACTCTAAGCGCAAGGACTTCAAAAGATGTGCCAATAGACGGAGAATGGGAAAGACTCCCTACGTGTTCACTTAAGGTTCTACCACAACATGCTGGAAGAGACAATCATCTCTACGTAATCAGAGTTAAAACTTCTGGAGCAAGCGATGTGCGAGAAAATACGGGGATTCAAGGTATTTGTCTCACTAGACCTTCCCAAGTTTCAAATTCTAGAATACCTTCCACCACGAAATATTCTCATAGCCTCGCACCTTCCACCAAGACTATCTCCGTGACTCCGCATTCGCGAAACCATGAAACACCTTTAAAACAAAATCAAACATAGCTACAAAATAGAAAATTACCTTCCCCAAAAGATATCTCTTACAACAAGAAGTTCACCAAACCTTAGCCCCACAAGATGTTTTCACCACCATATACCTCTGTGACTCCACAGAATGTCCTCCCAGTTTTCATTAACTCTATGGATCAACACTATTTCCTACAACCTCAGCGTTAAAGTTATTATGGGTCTCCATGGAGAAAACCTACTCTGGAGACAAACAAAGATGTGCTCACGACTACATACCAAGTTCGTTGTACGACAACCTTCACGAAAACGAGCAACGCGGAAGATCAGTAAGAGATCTGAAGGTGAATTTGGAAAACATCTTCCTACAGATGTATAATGTTATGTGTAAAAATTTCGTGGCAATCCAATCCGTGGATCAAGAGATATGGCGCCAACATTACAGCACACCGAAGTAAGTGAACAGAACTTACATACGAAACCAAAACAGTTACTGCAGAAATATCGTGAGGATTTCTTGGGTAAAATTTAAACGTAAACTCCGTTTTAATGTCTACAACTTTGTGGTAAAATTGCATACAATAACTCCATGTGGTTTGAGAAATATGCCGTGAACATTGGGGAAAAGAAGAGCTGTCAGAATTTCCTGCGCCAGCAACTTCCGTCGCGAAGAAATAACCGGTTTGAGAAATCCACAAGGGATTTTGGAAAGATTTTCGGACACAATCATTCTATGTATGTCTCCCAACACATACTAAAATTTGGTACCAATACAGCAAGGGGATTGGGAGATAAGACACAAACACTACAGCACACGCGAGACGCGCAATCAGGAATCATGTGCAAGACCACGTCGAGTACTACGGAAAATCTACGAGGATCCTCAAAGAGATTTTTGGACACAATACTTACCTGGATGTCTACTACCATGTGTAAAAATTTCGTGATGATACAACCAGTGAGTTAAGATATATGACGCAAACATCAGGAGACACGCAAGACGCGAACTGTCGGAGTTTACAACGAATAGACTATGGTGCAAAGCTTATAGCGCCAACATTCATGGCGCCACATCTCATGGAGCAACACCTCATAGCACCAAAATCCTCCTAGAACTTCACTACTCAGTAAAGACGGCGAGGTAAACATCTTCATCAAGTAGTTCGCCTATTTTGACTCCAACACCCTCCTCAACGACTGGGGACTTGGCGCAATCATTGCGCTTTGGGGGGGAGTCTCTGTAAAGGGGATACCGAGACGGGACGACACATGATTTACACCAAAACACAAGACGTTCAGATCCACACCAAGAAAAAGAATACGATCGACTCCCCTGGTATCTCTCTACCAACTGTTGCTGCCGGTTACCACTGGATTGGTCATTGTCTCGTAAAGCATTGGTGCTCCACCTCACTCAACACTACGGATTCAACTCTGAACACCAATGGACGCGTCTTGCTGGAAAGTACACCACCCAAGCTTGCACCAAAGGCGCTGCTCAGAAAATTAGCTAATCACATAACCATTCTCCAGGTGGAGACGATCAAGGAGAAACAAGGACTTGATCACGACAAGAAGGAGGAAAAGTTCTCTGCTAAAACGGGTAAAACCTCTCCCTTCTTTTTATTTTTACTTGGCTAAGACCTAGCCTATGTATGTATTCACATACATGACACTGGGGACCTCACTAAGCATAGTGTCCCCTTCTCTAGAAAAGTCACGGCGCCGCAAGAGCTTTTGGCGCCACAAAGGTCGTGGCCCATGAAACCTATGGCGCCATGAATAACTTGAAAAAATAAAAAAATAAAAAAAAAATTGGGTTTCGCGCCCTGGCCACGTCCACACCCATACGCCCACTTAGCTTTCATGGCGCCATGGCCATGATGATGTGACCATGGCCCCTTGCTTGTCTCAGCCATCGTGATGCCAACTACGGCACCACCCATCTCGTCCCCCTAACACCTAAAAAATAGAGAGAGAGGCTTCATCCTACTACACTTGCATATTTTCACACGCATAGTCTCATTCTCAGCTTTACATCATAGCTATAGTTCATATTAGAATATTAGCTCGATATAATCTCTACTAGCGTTGAATAGAAAGCCTTGAGAAAATTGAGGTTGCCATCACCATCCGAGTGCTTAGTATGAAACATTACTGTTCCACACTAACCAGGGGACTTTCTGTAGATGGTGAAAAATGTAGAAGGGATAAAATCGTAAATCTCCTTATGTTATGCCTTTCCAAGAAGCGATTGCCTACTCAGACAGATCTCTATAGCTCTACGAGTTCCCTCTTATAGCCTCCCGGGTGGAGAGAATGATATCGTAGTGCAATTACCTATTCAGGCACATCTCTATAGCTCAGAATGCAACCCGTTCTACGAGCTGAATAAACTCTCTATGAGTTCTCTCTTATAACTCCGGGTGGAGAGGATGATACCATAGTGCAGTACTGATAATTTCACCAGCACATTAAACCCATTAATCTGCTTCATGTCGACATCGCCTCGAATTCCTCGACATCAGAACCAGATCTCTCAATGGTACATGGTGAAGAGTTAACAGAGACGCATCCTCATGGATTTTCTCTTAAAGATACGACTCGACATCCGAGTCTTAATGAAAATCTCAGGAATATCGAAGCTCTAGGCCTGTCTAGAGCTCTCTGAGAAGCATACAACATCCTAAACAGGCTTAAACAGACCACACCCTAAGCTCAGGATGGTCTAATATACCATGGACAAACGCGCCATGACTTCAAGCACATTGTAGCCCAAACACATGCATAAGTCATATCGCCAGTGCATGCATAGGCACGCATGCACCATAACACAAGTGCGTAAGTACGCCGAAATCAAGTTGGCCGTGGCTACTTAGCCCATGGCGCTATGAAAACCATGGCGCCAAAACTTAGCCTTGGCCAAAGGCCAAGGCCGTGGCTCCTTAGCCCCTGGCGCCGTGAAAACCATGGCACCACAACTTGGCCTTGGCCTCCTTAGCCCATGGCGCCATGAAAACCATAGCGCCACAACTTGGCCTTGGTCAAAGGCCAAGGCCGTGGCTCCTTAGCCCATGGCGCCATGAAAACCATGGCGCCATAACTTCTGGCCTTGGCCAACGCCCAAGGCCACTCCTACACACCCACTATGTGTGTCTCTAAAAAGCGCCACACTCACGTTGGCCACAGAGTCATATCCACACAAGCCTACTCAAGCTCAACACAACCATGCAACATCTGCATACCACTCGAGATATCAAAACATCACACGGGGGGATAACTTTAGGGGTATTGGTCTGGCGGTCTACGACAGTTGAAAGAAACTGATAAGGATAGTGGACAGTTACGAGAAAGTGGCGCCGAGTGGACATGATCTACACGATCCTAGCAGTTACCAAAAATAACTCATGTCATCCACTCCCCCACTCTTCCACGACTTCCACCTTCTCTGTCGAGAGATCAGGGTGAGTTCAAAATATAAATAGAGGCCTCCTCTATATTCCAAGGTAGAACATCTTTTCAGTAACAACCAGATATTCAGAACACCTGAATAAACCAGAGCCTCAGAAGTAAACACATCTGAGCAACCCAACACACTTCTAGCCTTGGAGATTTCCAGTCAAATTCACGACGAAAATCTTGAACTCTTACACCCAAAACACATCCTCAACCTGATCTCAAGTTTCTTCGCTGTTTCCCTCCCTAGATCAACCTCTATCCTCTCTGTGATCGAAGCAAGACGTGAACGGCCATTGACTTGGTTTAGGCTCGTCTTGTTCGACTTTGATCTCGAACACTACAAAAGTACCCAGAGACGGTGCATTGTTTTTCCAGGTAAAAACACTCTACTTGCCTCCCTAAGACCAACCCTATCTCCTCATCATTTTGCTCAAAGCAAGTCTGGAACGACCATTGTCTTGGTTTAGGCTAGATTTGTTCGACTTTGAACTCTCGAACTAAAACATCAGGAACCTTGGACAAATAAAAAAGTCAAGTTATATCCGAGGCGCGGGCGAAACATACTGATGGGGCTTATATCTTGTACACTCTTGGGAACCTCATCTTTCCCGACAACACGGGGAATTGGTGAGTACGAACTATCTGCAGTTGTTGAAGGATCTCACCAAACTTGATGAGTACGCTTGGGGAACCGCTTCACTTGGTCACCTACTCGACAAATTTGCAAAGGCCTCTAGGAGTGAAACTAGAAACGTCGGAGGAAATTGGAACTTACTGCAGGTAAATCTCGACCCAATAAGTTGATAAAATATGTGTGAAATTTCATTTTTGTTTGCGAATTAGATATTTTACAAACCCATGTTTTTGTTTGATCCGCATATGGTTATATGTGTTGATTATTTGTTTTCAATTGTATGAAGGGGTGGATTTATGATCATATTGATAAATTGTGCTTGGTCAAGAAATTCGATGAGGGTAAGTGGGAGAATAGTATGCCTACCACGACGAGATACAATTTCACAGAAAACAAGAAGAAGAACAAAGGAAAGCTATCGATTAATTTGAGGAAGAGGTTAGATAGAATGACGGCTGAACACTTTGTCTTTACCCCCTACGACAACAAGGACCATGAACTCGAGACATGCCGGTTTCGTTGTAATATGGTCCGTTGTTCTATCCTTTTGGTCATGCCATGTATGATCCTCTTCGTATTCTAAGGCAATTGGGATACGCACAAACTATCTCGGATGAGGAGAACGAGAAGTTTAAGTTGAGGCCAAAGGATGTCCGCAATGGCACTAGGTGCACCGACCATGCATGGATTTCTGCGTATGATCCTCCACCAACACACGATTATTGGAAGGCACTTGACACCAACAATCTTCATGTGGAGAAGCTTCGGCGCATCACCTTCGATCCAACCGAAACAGTTGAGGCATACATGAATTGGTACAATCAGATATCTCACCCACTATCATTAATCAGATATCTCCAATGTCCATTGATAACTCTCTTTGGTCTCGTCATTCAAAAACCAAAATGCCATCGTGAATGGTGTCTTGGTCGACGTATGGCCAACTATGTTCAACAACGACATTCGATACCTATTGGTCTTGTAAGTGCAGTTCATTAAAAGAACTTGTGGAAAACATAATGCAAATTCTTGGGCAGTGCTTCACTCTATTCTTCTCATCAAATTCCTTGGCGACCGTGTAATTGTTTTTCTCACATAACCACATCAGTTGTTGAATCACACCCCTGCCTCGGCAACCACTCCTTCTCAATGTAGCTCTCGCATTGTAGATTTGTTTCAAGGTACTCTTGTTCTCCGGGTTATCATGCTTCAATTTTCCTAGGATTTTTAGAGGTGTGACACGTAAGTCCGTCAACTTTTCTATTTCCTTGTATTAATTGGGTTTGAGACCTCCGACTTTGAGTGTCCGTGAAATTATTTGGACGTTCGTGATTATGACAACAATCCATGTTTGCATTCACAGACCAACATTCTTTATTCTTGTTATAGTTAAAAAACTAACTTGAAAGGGACGTCTTCTTTGTCTGTGTCTTGTACCATCGCGTTGTCTTCCCGGGCTTTCACAATTGATTCTTCGTGTGCCTTCTCACCATGGTGCTTAACCCACTTCTCTCACAAACCATCACTAACTGGAGAGCATTGCTTTCTATACCAACTATGAGGACGCCCATTATTTTCTTTGCAGTGCTTCGATCCTATGTTGGCATTCGTCTCTACTATTCCAAGTCTACATAATCAAAGTGCAACAACTAAGGATTTGCAATAGAATGAGGTTAAGAAAAAGAGAAGAATGAAGTAGAAAACCTACCAAGTCGCAAGGTCCAAGGTGATCTCTAGTATCTCAGTGAATGGTTTGTAAGGGATCCATTTCTGCGTTTGTTTTGGTACCACCCAGAACAACCTACCAAAATATTCCACAAGAGAGAAAAAACATGTAAGAATGCAAAATTCGGCTCATAGAAGCATTTAGGGAACCGAATGTCAATATTCGGCCCATATGTCCATCGACCGAATGTTCAACTGTGAAGTTTTTTTTTTTTCAAGTTCAGCCATGGCATTCGGCTCATACGATGGTTTGATCGTGTGAGCCGAATACACATTCGGCTTGAAACCCTTAATAGCCGAATACACATTCGGCTCCAAACTACATATTCAGCTCACAATGAGGCCGAATTGTTCTTAGTTTCAGACATTCGGCTCTCTCATATGGGCAGAATGTGGATCTTATGAGGCATAAAAGTCTCACCTTTAGATCGATTGAGGTTATAAAAATGTGATTAAACATGATATTGAAGTATACCTGTGTATTAGAAGCATTATGTTCATCATACAATGGATCATCTTCCGGATTTGGGACATAAACACCATCGAAATCGTCATTTTCCTCTTGAGTTTCCGGTGGAGTGAAAACGATTTGTTGCGATAAAAAATCTCCCATGTCCGGATCTCTCGCGATGGGAACGAAGATCTTCATAGGTTTCTTACCTGGAGTTTCACCCTTGTAGTATCCCACAAACATCTCACACAAATCACAAAAAAAACCCCAAGTTTTCTAAATTTTTTTTCTCTTTTTCTTCTCTCTCAACCAAAAAATCAAACACAAAAATCAGATTTCCTCTCTCTCTAATAAATCTAAACACTAATCATATATTTATCACTAATCATTATCACTAACTCTAATGCAATAATTAGTCCTAATGATATAAGGGTAGTTTAGTATTTTAAAAAGTTTAGAAACTAAGGGGAGAACCAAAATCCTTTTTGGAGGTCTGAAAGAAGGGGAGGCAGATTTTCTTAAGGACTCAAAGCACTTTTCGATTTTTAGGCTTAAGCCCAGGTAGAATTTTCTCAAGCCCATGCTACCATGAACTTTTAGTTCGGCCACTGACAATTGGTTGGTTTGATGGTGCCTTGAGTTGAGCATGAATGAATAAGGAAAATTGTGAGGACCTAATTAGTCCCACATTGCCTAACACCAAAATAAAGATCCTCTATATGACTTGTATGGACCACTCCACTCATTGCTAATTGGTTTTGAGTTGGAAGCCAAACATTTCACATGGTATCAGAGCCTATGACTTAAAAATTATCCACATGTCAAGGCTTAAATGTACCTTGCATGTGAGAGGGAGTGTGAGGACCTAATTAGTCCCACATTGCCTAACACCAAAACAAAAATCCTCTATATAACTTGTATGGGCCACTCCACTCATTGCCAATTGGTTTTGAGTTGGAAGCCCAAACACTTCACAAAAATCTTCCCTCGGTTGAAGAGAATGTGAAATGTGAATATAAGATAAGATAAACTAACATAAGAGGCCTTTGCATTCTTGTTCACACTTATATACAAATTTGTTGAGTCGGGAGCTTTGTTCAGAGGGGCCTCAGATATTAGATCTCACGAAATGAATTGACAATGCGCTAGAGAAAATTGATATTGCCGTGTACGCCTTGC
>JAJJMA010015709.1:0-11629 GCA_023529015.1 Papaver nudicaule | reverse complement strand
ATACATAGCAAGTTATGAAAGTAAAAAACTAGAACTTTGGTTGAAACTGTAGGGGGTAAAACCCCTCGGAACACGTGCCCCGCATCCAAGAAGCCTAACCATACCGAGAGGATCGACAGCGAGATCTCGGACCAGCCCAAAGAAGAAGTCAAACACGAACGAAGCGAAGACTCGAAGAGAAAGGATTCGGACCATGTCGAAGGACCGAAGCCCATGAATCAACCTCGGAGAGGATAAACCGCCTTATTCGACAGGGACTGACACCACCACGATTGAGTCGTTTGTCTTTACTAGCTGTAAACCACCCAAGCTCGGCCTATATAAGGCGAGCTTGGAAAACGTTGTAAGGGTTGGATTCTTTTTGGGTTGAGCCTAAGCAGCAAGAGAGAGATTAGGTCTGTTATCTCCTCTGGTTCCTTAGGGTTATATTCATGTAATCACAACATCGAAATACATACAAATCTTCTTATATTTTGCCTTTATTGTCTTAATTTTGGTCTTTAATTACTGTTCTGTGTACCTTCGGTATGGTTCTTGTGGTCTTCGCACCAATAAATCCTATCTAAACTACTGTATGTATGAGTAGATCTGATGGATATGGCTCCTTGAGTACCTATGCAGATTTCCCTTTCTTCCCTTTTGAGGAATTCTTCGTAGATCTAGACATGATGAAAAATAGAGAGTTTACAAGAAAGAATCACTTACTTGAGAACAAGAGACTTTCTTAAGGATCCAATTCTTCCTAAAATTGTAGGATGATGAAAAACAATCGTGAGTTTCAAAACCTAGGGTTTGGTTCGGGAACGACTCAAAGAGAGGATCTCCATTGAAGTTCGCAAAATTATATAGGCACTAATATGGGCCTGGCCAGTTTCGGAACAAGCCCATAGGACTTTTTACTATAAACCCTTTTTTAAGCAATGTACGAATTTTCCCACAAATAGTCTTATTGTATATTACGAACCAAGAGAATTCATGTTCTTCCAAAATACATAGTTCCATTGATTTAGTGTGCATATTTATCCTTTGAAAGTCACTTAAGTTTATATATCAACGTTATGATACAAAACACAATCTTCTGAGCCCAATAACAAGATATTCTCATGGATCCTAGGCTCGACTCTTGCCTTAAAAGCCAGAGGTAGGGAGAATTCTAGGAGCAGCTCAAGAAGTGTTGATACCCACATCAAGTCATTACATTTTGGACTTTTCTGGATGTGGTAGCATCTCTTAAAATAAATGCCCACTGCAGAATCAAGAGTCTAAATGTTGTAAGAAATATTGTGACAATCACAATGGATTTTCTGGCCACAAACCATCAGAACAAGAATCACTTAATCCTTGAACCACTACGCCACGGGCCCCGGTTTACAACGGATATAGACGTTGCGCCGAATTAAAGCAACGTCTATAAGCGTTGCGAATACGGCGTTACAAATTTTTGGCAACGTCTAATAACGTTGCTTTAATTAATTAAAGCAACGGAAGTTACGTTGTTCTTCCGTTGCTCTTTTTTATTTAAAGCAACGTAAGTTACGTTGCTGTTTTTATTTAAAGCAACGTTTTTAGCAATTTAAGCAACGCTTATAAACGTGTATATAATTAGGATTAAAAAAAATACCAAATATTGTACTAGAAAAAAATACTAAACATTGTATTAAAAAAATACCAAATAAAAAAAAAATACATGCATGAAGTTAAGTACCCAGTACCAGAAAGTGCAGTCCGTTGTGAAATTCTGCCAGCAAAAACAAAAACAAAATGGAGCATAAATATTGAGTTTATAGCCTAAGACGAGCTATTTCGCGATAGAATATGAAACATGCACTACACGAAATTGCCTTTTTAGCAACGTTCCTGGGTCGTTGCAAAAAATAAAAGCAACGGCGAGTAGCCGTTGGCGGGACGCCGTTATTATTGGTGTTACAATAATTTCAGCAACGGATCTGCCGTTGGTGTAATTATAATTACAGCAACATATGCATCTGTTGCAGTAATTATTGTCACGGATGAGGCATACCATCACACCGTGCCGCGTGGCAACGTACTGTAACGGTCTACCCGTTACGGTGGGCAGTAACTGATAAACAACTTTTAACTGTAACATTATACCCAACGGTGTTTTTTGTGCAGTAACGGTTTATCCGTTTGCCAGCTGGCAGTTTTTGTAACTGTTTCGAAACAGCCTGCACCGTTGCGTCTGCCTAACTGATACTCTAACTGTTAAAGTAACGGAATACACTGATGGAATCTATTTTCTAACGGTTCAGCGATTGCCACCTGTCCTTCTGCCGTAACGGATCCAACAACTTTTGCTCCCGTTAGTCTACGGCGTGTAACGGATAAATTTTAACGGCTTAGTCAACGTTTGTGTTCGTGGAAAACGCATCTGTAACAGTTTTTAGGATTGCCACGTGTTTTTGCAACCAACAGATTTGTGTAACGTCTGTTATCGTTGGAAGAAACTGTATTATTTTTTAAAAAAAAATAATGCTGGCAAGCATTAAGCCCTGCGTTACAATTGCACCTGGAATACAATTCATTCCGGAATCTGGAATACAGTTCATTTGTGAACCTGCAATACAGTTCTTTCCTGAACCTGCAATACAATACAATTCA
Organism: Papaver nudicaule; assembly: GCA_023529015.1. Taxonomy (NCBI): domain Eukaryota; kingdom Viridiplantae; phylum Streptophyta; class Magnoliopsida; order Ranunculales; family Papaveraceae; genus Papaver; species Papaver nudicaule. The sequence goes on along the minus strand of JAJJMA010015709.1, from coordinate 9,010 downwards.
TTTCTAAACCTGCAATACTGAATCGAAATCCTGTAATTTTCAATTCATTCCCACTGAAATACATCCATTCTCATTCAACTAACACACACATTTCATTCAAACTCTGAAAATCATACAACCGTTTATACATCCATTCACTACACTCATTCACAATCCTAAATTTATAAAACAGACATACATACATTTTTGCCTGTGTTTTTACTACTCCTAGATTAGAAGGTTGTGTGTTTCAGCAGTTTTCAGTTTATGCAATGTTCTGTAATGATACCTTGGATCAGAAGAAGCTTTTAGGACGCCGAATGGAGTAGTCAGTCGACCTCAGATGTGAGAGTTCTGTGAAACAAGGAAACAAAGCTTTGAGTTGTCTATATAGTTGACAGAACATCCACTTGAATAACATAATATGACCCACTAACAGAATTGTCTATAATCATATCAATAACATGCAATATTGGGTATAACAAACAGCTTCATCTTAGTTTAGGCTATGCGGTAAGGTAGCCGAAGCCCTGGCATACGCCTACGACATAATTCTCATCTATATGAAAGAGAGAACAAGCTACAGTAGCTCAAATATTTGACCACAGAACTAAACTGATAATGAGCTTAATTCTCATCTGTAACTGAGGCACACTAGCAATCATACACAATCATAGCTTAATTAGAGTTCATACCTGAAAATAACTACTAGGGGAAATTACCAAAAAGATTTGCGCCGGACGTTCTTCCACTTCTACAGCAAATTAAGACAAGTTATCAGCAAATATCATTGATAAATGATATCAAACAAGATATCACAACTAAAGCATTCAAGAGATAATATCAGGTAATGAACAAACCTGAGATTAAAAAAGGAGACCTGCAGCAGCACCATGGAATAACAAGAATGAAAAATAATAACAGCAATGTCTTTAAAGGTTAACCAACGAGTTGGAAGGAATTCATTCAAAAAACATTGCTAGTGGTTGGGAGGAATTCATTCCAACTCTTGGACAACATTTGCAAGGACAATTTTCTCCCACTTCTGCACCTACCATACCAGCAGAATCAACCCTAGATTACCTCCTCACTGGTATTCTCTAGCTTCAAGTCTGCGCGTTGAATCTTCAAAAAATAAACATAAAGGTAGTAACTATCAACCTTAGTTTATGTACCATAGAAATGATAACAAATACTGAAAACAGGCATATTGAGAGTTTACTCACTAATGCAAGAAGCATCATCACTGGACAAAGTATATGAACTTGATCACAACCTGAAAATAACAAAAGAGTAGACATAAGTTAGTAAGATGAGCACTAAAAGGATCAAACTCAGAAATTTCAATATCAGTAATATACCTTATATTCTAACTAACTGAGGAGCTGATTTGACAACGGAAAAGGCCACTTTCTCACACTTGTGTGCCTGTCATACCAGCAAAGAAGAGAAGTGTACATGTAGGTCAGTATGAAACGAACTAGAATACATAATTATCCAAGAACATCAACGAGTAAGTAACTATGTTACCTGGTATTTGATTGTCGTTCTTTATAGCAAGCTCAACCATTCTGCAAGTTCCTGCAAAAATATAACAAACTAGTCCTCTTCCCTCCTCCTTTACCCGGGCTGGGGACCGGCATCTCAAATGGCGGAGTTAAAAAGGGGTTGACAGGTACACAAAAGCAAATAAATAAACAACATCGAATATTTGATATATATATATATATATTTATATACACACACACACAACATAATAATAATAATAAGGATGTCCAAACAATTACACTTACACAAGTGTAACTCAAAATATGTCCGTACTTGATACCCAAAAGACCCAACAAAAAAAAACAACAGTATATAGAAGTGTTAAAGTTAAGCTGCACAAAAAACCATTGCAAGAAGTGGGAAGTGCTCAAACAAGAATCATCCTGGTTATGGGCCATATAATGAAGCACTGTCCACCTACCAGATCTCCCAAAACATTGTAGTCATCCCCTTGTGGAGCATCGGGAACAGGATAGAGCGCATCCATAACTTCCTCAACACAGACAACTCTCTCCACTTTGTGGTTCACGGTAGCCCCATGACAAGACTGCCCCTGCGCTCCACCAAGTACATGACCAGTTGCAACTGCATCCCCTTTCCTGTTGATAAGACGCACCTGATGATCTCCCATAAGAGGTATAGCATCTTCAGCAACAGTGTCAGCTACAACAACTGAACATGATTCTCTGATTGGAGAATCAGAAAGATCACCAGGGGCAGAAGCTGTTTGACTGGAAGGAGAAGTAGTATCCTGAACCCTTCCAGTGGCAGCCGTAAAACTCATAACATGCTGTAAGCAGGACCAATACATTCAAAAATTGATCTGATTAGAATCTGATATATACAATGCACAATATACACAAGACATAAATGAACTAATTATAGGAGATCATGTTTCAAGCTCACCTTTGAAAGAAGCGTAAGATCATGCTGCATCTGGTTCATTCTAGCATCAGCATCAGCATCAGTGAGTTTACATATGCCAGAAGATTTAAGGGCCGCCCCTACTTTCATATTTACTGCCTGCTTCATGGACATAGTCGAGGAAAAGGAACGGCAATATCTCCTTGGCTTGTCAACTCCAAACACTTGTGAAAGTGGATCGTCATCAAGGGAATTTTTTTTTGTGTAAGAGTCTTGTGTACGTGAACATTCAAAATGTATGAGTCTTGTATACTCACCTATTTGTCATCAAGACCTGTCACTATGTCTCCATTCTTGCTCTTATGTCCAGGCAACCATTGTTCTCCACGGCATTTACCAACAGGTTTTTTCTCTTCTTTTGACTGTAACAGTAACAGGGGTTGTAAAGGTAACATACAAGGAGAATTTAAATGTTCTTAGAGAATCACCAAAGTACTTACCACCATGTATGACTTGTTGGCATATGAGAGTCTTCCTAAGCAATGTGTGTACTCTCTATGCTTCTGATTAGCTCCCAACTTTTTATGCTTCTCTGCAACTCCTTCCTCGTGCTCATTGTCGATAAACCGCTCCCAGACATCGGTGTTCATGCCATATGGACACTGGGCAATCATCTCTTCCTTGGTATTGCACCTGTCAAGAATGTTAGTCCGTAGTCCCCATTTGTGGGACCTAAACTTCTGTGGAAACATCCCAGAAACGGCCACTCTAGCCAGAGCATCGTCGATGGGGAAACAGAAAGTGTCCTGAAAAGAACAAGAAAGTATTTATGTCAGGAACGAAAGACTGTGGTTGGCATCAGCGTAACGCACAAATGGACAAGAAAACACAGTGGTTGTATTATAGATTGAAGGGAGATCTTTACCATTAGAGCGGCCCACATTGTGTCCTTGCACTTTTGAGGTACAAGCCTCCAGTCTTTGCAGTCGACGGGACAGTGGGATCTGATGATCTTTCCAGCCTTGGTAGCAAACCTACTGGCGTTTACTCCCATTGGTCTTCCATGCTCATCGAGGTCAACGAGATATCTGGATCGAAGGAATCTTGGATCACAACTACCGGTGGGAGGAGTACTAGTAGTTTGAGAAGCATCAGGACTACCACTAGGAGGAGTACTAGTGGTTGGTGATGAAGTTTCATCTGACTCCTGACTTGACATCTTCATACAAACGAACCAAAAACAAACAACAAACAACATATGAGAAAACTTGAATACATAGCAAGTTATGAAAGTAAAAAACTAGAACTTTGGTTGAAACCCTAAGTTTGGATCCATAGATCACAGCACCCACAAGAAAGTAACTTATTAAGCATAAACAATAGAAGCAACGAACAATCAAAAACCTGCACTTTGGTTGAAACCCTAAGTTTGGAGTTGTGATCTATGGAAAGAGATCACAACACCCACAAGTAAGTAACTTATTAAGCATAGACAATAGAAGCAGTGAACAATAAAAAAACTCAACTATTCTTAAAGCAAACAACAATTGTTAAGCATACACAACCTAAGAACCAAATGAAAAAAACAAGATAGATCTAAAGAAATTACCTTTCGAGATTGATTGAGGTACAGGGTTAGATGCGTGGTAAGAGGTATGAACGATGTGAGTGAAGATCGGAAGAGAGTTTGTGAAAACAGGAAAACGGCAGCAAAGCTTCAACTCCATCTTCTCTTCTTTATAGAGAAAAAGGTAGATTCAAAATGTTTCTGAAATTTGGAGAAGGGGGGAAAGAAATTTGATAGGGAATCGAAAATTTTGTTGGAAAAAGAGGAATTGGGAGAGGGAAACGAAAATTGAAACAAGTATCTGAGTTGGGATTTGAGTGGGAAACGAAAATTTGAGATCTAAAATTTAGCTCCAACTTTTGGACAGAGTAAAGTTGCCCAAAGTTTCAATAATAGAAGAGAGATATGTTTTTGGTCCCAAAAATCGAGGTGAAAAGATCATACGGATCGAGCTTAAATGTTGCGATTGACTTTGTCAAGTCAAATTAAAATTTTAGTCAACTTCAAAAGTTAGGGTAGGACATGGGACACCAAAATAAAATCATATGACATTTTCTTATAACAAAACACGTCCAATCGCAACGATGGAGATTTCGCTTAACAATAGTAATCTACGGTGGATATTTTCTTACAAAAATTAGTAATATCTATAAGACGGTTTGTTATTTTCCGTCGAAAATGCAAAGGCATATGAGAATTTCTGATTTAGGGATTTGTTTGATATTTTTGTTTGGAGATTTGTTTTCATAAGAATCGACTTATAAATGTTAACTAATAACTGATTTGTACCAATTAAAAGTGAAATTTGTTTGATCCTCAACTTTGGGAAAGTATTTAAGTTAGAATCTTCTTTGAACACCAAACCACTGCCGAACTTGCCATACTATGAGTCAGGATCTTTCACAGAACCACTGACTCTATCCCTTTATGAAAAATTCAAGGAAGAATCCTTGTAGAACCTTAAAAGAACCTTAAAAAAAACCACTTTGGGCAAGTTTGAGTTACAATCTTCCTCTGAACTCCAAAGAACTCACTAAAATAGTAATGTTTCTGAGACGGTTTTGTTGTTTCCGTAGAAAATTGTAATATAGGTGAGACGGTTTTTTTTTATTCTGTGGAAAATACTAATGTAGCCGAGACGGTTTTGTTGTTTCCGTCGAAAATAGTAATATTTCTGAGACGGTTTTGTTTTTTCCGTAGAAAAATATTGTTGTATTTGAGAATCTTCCTCTGAACTCCAAACCACTCCCTAATTTGCCATACTCTGAGCCAGGCTCTTCCAGAGTAGCTGATCTTATCCAGAAATGGCAAATTCAAGGTGGAATCCTTGTAGAACCATAAAGGAACCCATTTTGGGCAAGTGAGAGTTACAATCTTCCTCTGAACTCCATATCAAATCCCTAATGGCAGTGGAAAATAGCAAGGTATGAGACGGTTTTGTTGTTTCCGTTGAAAATAGTGATGTAGTTGAGACGTTTTTGTTGTTTCCGTTGAAAATAGTGATGTAGTTGAACTCTGAACTCCATACCGCTCCCTAGATCATGTGTCTCTGAGCCAGGATCTTACAGAGTTGCACTGATCCTATCCATTTATGGCTGGAATCCTTGTAGAAGCATAAAGGAACCCATTTTTGGCAAGTTTGAGTAATCTTCCTATGGACATATATGCCACTAGGACGGTTTCATTGTTTTTCTTCCCAAACCCCTTGGGCCTAAAACAACAGTTTTGTTTTTTAAACGAAAAGAAAATTACATTACTGAGCAAAGGATTTACAAGATAACTGATTTTCCCTGATTACATTAAGCTGACTAGCAGGGATATCTGAATACATAAAAGATCTTCCAGTTTTCCTGCATATTTCTGCCAGAGTATACAAAAAAGAAACAAAAAAGCCCACACTTCCAGTTCTGAATACAACTCTGACTAAAGAAACAAAAAATGGGTCAGAGTTGATACAATCAGAGTTAAGAGTATCTAGGTTAATCACAGTTATGAAAGCGCACACACAATCAGAATTAAGACATTCAGTGTGTGCGCCATATCCATAACTACTGGTAACACAACCAGTTTCCCCAAAATATCCCAAAATATACAAAAAATTATGTTTATACACACAAATATTAATAATAGGAACTCTCTGAACCCGAGTCCCCATCCTCGTCATCCTCATCCCCATTAACAATATAACTTTGTTCATCATTTTCTTCCTCTTCGGAATCTTCCTCCTCGGAATCTTCCTCATCATCAGGTTCTTCTTCCTCCTCCTCGTCAGAAACTTCCTCCTCCTCGTCAGAAACTTCCTCCTCCTCGTCAGAATCTTCCTCCTCATCCCCATTATCTTCCTCATCTTCTTATTCTTATTCTTCATTAAAAGCAACAACATCAGTGCCAGTAGCAGCAGCAGAATCAACAACACCCACATCATCCACTTCCCCCATCCGGTAGTCAAACCAATCATCCACCCTCAATTCTTGCTCCTCATCAGCAGCCACCAGCTCATCAATAAAGTTTCCTACATGAAAAGGGTCGGCTTCATGTACATGTTCTTCTTCTTCTTCTTCTTCTTCTTCTACTAGGGGTTCAGGTTCTGCTTCCTCCGCATCATCATCGGAGGGTATACCTTTAGCGGGTGGCGCCGTTTCCATTTTTATAAGATGACGATGGAGCTGGGCTTCTCTTCGCACCCTATTTTGGTATTCTTTGAGGTCAGCATCATCCTTCTGCTCTCTTCTGCGTTTCTTGCTCTCTTCCTCCCTGTCATGCTTAATTCTCTGGCCTACTTCCAAACAACTGACATAATCGGAAGCACGCTTGACAATCTCTTTTGCTTGATCCAAGCTGCATCTATGGATTATGTTGTTGAAAGCAATCAACGGATTGAAGGGTTGTGAAGTAGCATCAGAATGTTCGGAGCTCCCCTGCTCCGCAGAGTCAGACCTTTTTCTTTTTCCCTTTCTGTTACGTTCTGCTTCTGAGTAGTTTCGGCTATTCGATGCCATATCCCTGCATTTTTCATACATTCATACATTCAAAGTAATATAAACAGCATTATCGAGGTTACAACACAGATCATCCATGAAGACACCAAGAGTCAAACTATTCATTTCCATTCCATTTTGAACATTTTTGGATTTGCCAAATCAAACGCACAGACATTTATCATGATTCCACTTCATTTAGCATGTTAACTTCAAAATCCGACCACTACATCAATACTGGACATTTGAAACAGACCAAAACCCTAAAATTTTCATAAAAACAATACTGAAATCAAACACATCTGGAGATCATGATAACGTAAACCAAACTAAACCCATGTCATGATTTCATCTAATTTGTTAATTAAAAATCTAATTAAACAGAGCAGCACTAAAAACAGCACTAAAAGCATTGAGTGAGTAGAAATAGACCAACATAACAAAATTTCACTTCATGCATCTTGATTTCACACCATCTATCATGATTCCACTTCATTTTTAGCATTTAACTTCATTTATTACTAACGAATTCACCATGCAACATGCAAAGGCAGTTGAAAAGTAAAAGAACCCAAAAGTAAAGACCTTACCTTTTCAAAAAAGAGATTGATGAAGGCTGAATATTCTTCTCTGAGAGAGAAATAGATTTCCTCCTTAATCAATCGCTGAATCTCCTTGAAAGCAACCTTTTTTTGGGAGCTTTAAAGTCTGAATATTCTTGTCTGAGAGAGAAAGTGAGTGCTTCCAAAAGCAGCAGATCTTTAATGAAAGGTGTGTTTGTTCTTTAGCACTAAAATAGTAGTAGTAAAGAAGATGATGTTTTGGTGGTACCCACCGGGGTGTAAATATAATGTGTGTGTTAACATTGGGGTGGAATAAACGAAGTGTAAACCAAGTGTAAAAAGACTATTAATCAATTGTCAACAGAGTTAGCTAAGCATAGAACAAACCATAAAAGTTACAAACCAACAACAACTCTAAAAGGGGTGTAAAACTGTAAGCAAAAGTAGAAGGAAACGTACAGATTATTTCAAATTCTCAGGGGTGCTCCAATAGGTGAGCAAAGCTCGAAGATGTGGTTCTTCGTCTATATCTTGAAAACTGCCTTCAGCTGGTACATCTGCACTGTCTACACTGATAGTTAGTCTTCTGGAGGGATGCATAGGAACCCAGTAGGCTGGCTCTTTCAAATCCTGGGAATAAAAGACTTGGGTAGCCTGTTCCGCGAGAATCACGGGCTCGTCTGTGATAGCATTTTTCTTCTTCATTCTTGACAGATTGACCAGAGGATAATCTGAATCCTTACACATCTTGACTCCAGTCTCCACCTTCACCCAATCACAGTAAAACACATCTTCTTTAAATGAACCATAGTTCAACTGTAGGATTTGTTGGATCACCCCATACCACCTGACTTTCACAGTCACGGGCTCTTTATCAGTTCTTTTGCTCCTAAAAGTTGTGTCTCTAACCATGGTAACACCACTAACCTGGGTCCTAAGCATGGCCTCAAAAGCTTGGGAACAAAAAACATATCCATTCACACGGTATCTTTCAATATCCTTACCTCATCCGGACCTTTAAGGTAATCCCACAAGAGACCATCCATATTCCGTTCATCACGAAGCTGCGAAAGCGCAGAAAACCCATAAATCAGAATTAATGCCACCTAAATTATTCTGACAAACCGGTTCTACAAGGCATACCTTATTGTACAACCATGAAAGGAAGTCGGTTTCAAACTGGACCAAGTCCACTCCAACGTCTGAATGGCCGGTGCGGTAATCCCTGAACATAAATATAGAGCATACTTTTAATACCAACCCATCATCAATAGAAATTCAGTGTCCATACAAACAGAAGTTATATAACAACAAGTACCTGTAATAATCGTCTAGTTCCGGTTGACAACGCTGAAATATTAGCCACCGACGTATCTGAACCCATTGAACAGGGCTCAACAAAACTTCTTTATCTCCAAGAATGGAACCCTCATCGCTGAAATTAGATTCTTCATCCAGAAAGGTAGCCCAATTGGCTTTGTGACCTCCTTCGGCTCTAGCTTTTGCTTGCT
>JAJJMA010015708.1:0-15527 GCA_023529015.1 Papaver nudicaule | reverse complement strand
TTTCACATCAATCGAAGATCGTTGGGGTAATATTTTTTGCACCAACAATCTCCTTCAGATCTGATTGATTCACACAAGGGAGTCAATACAAGAATCTGAAAGGCTATGTCAACAACCAAGTACGATACTTTAATTATAAATGATAAATCAAATATAACACGGAAGTAAAGTAAAGTACACACAAGGTTTTTGTTAACGAGGAAACTACAAACTCGTAGAAAAACCCCGGGACCTCGTCCAGTTTGAATACTCTTAAGAATTAAGCCGCCAACACACCTACTCTCAGACTTCGGACTAGCTGGTGCAGACAATATGACCCTAATACGACTATTAGTTACAAAGATTTCCCTCAGTATTCATACGCCTCCAACCACAGCAAGGTGGTCACGCACATGTACTCCCTTACGCAAATTAACGTCATTTACTGTCTTACGCAAGAGTTGTCTCATAGCCCGTCATGAGGACTATCGCTACCCGACCTCCAATCGAACGATTACAACCTTATGGACAACAACAAATAGCGGCGGGTCAAATCGCTAGATGATATCCCTGGTAACTAACAGATATTTCACCGAAGTCGTTTTACACCAAGAACGAGGATATTGAGTTTACTTAGGAAATAAACAACTCGAGATATCGATCAAGGTTTCAAAACCTAAACTCCAGAAATACCAACCTTGTCGTCCCAGTTGGAATTAAGCAGATAGCTGTAGCAAGTACGATATGATATGACCTTGAAGAACGGTGTGCCTGCAAAGAACAAATCTAATAACAACAATCTTGATTCCACTCAATATCTATAGGTTAGGCACACAAACCGAAGGCGTCTTGCTGACAAATCCAGGTTAATAGATAAAGAGTATGTTCTAATCACAACGATCTTGAGTGGCCTTATTGCAAAAGAGAAGGACCATAGAATAAGCAAGATCGCAAGGTTTGATAGACTTGATAGAACAGAACACAAGTACAATACAAAGAAGACTATTAAAACATAAACTAGTTTCCCACATAAGTACTTCTAGGCTTCTCGATCCCTAACTTTTACGCAATTCTAGACCGAGAGCAAAAGCTCAAAGTTAACTAAAAAGAAAAGCGGCAGACACAAGCTATCAATTCCGAAGAAGAGCTTGGTAGAGGGTTAAAGATTTCAGGAGAGATACCACTTCTATTTATATTGACTAAGGCTTAGCTTTGAAATGGGGCTAACTTAATTTCAGAAATTCACTAAAGCACATTTCCATATTAGTTCCGAAATTCCTCACTTAGACACATAGCATTTAATGAGATCTAATACTATAGCATTTTACATTAAAGAAAAATATAATTCATAAATGAAAATATATTTTCAATAAATGTTTGGCCAATAGTAAACAAAGCACATAATACTCATAAGGTATATTTGGATATTTCATTAATTCGAAATATGGTGCTTACCAAATATGCTCCCTGGGAAATAGCTCAATTCGAAACGTGTCATTTTGTTTCGAAAATCTCCTTAAGGTATTATTACTTCCAAATGTCGTCATCAGCTTTAATAATGTCGACATCACTTCCTAGACTTTGCTGGACATGCCAGAACGATCCTAGGTGGAAGTGGGATCTGGTCCAACGTGGTTCAACGTTCCGCATAAACGTATCCTTACAGACATGGACAAGCCTTGTGTGTTAAGCTTAAGTGAACAAGTAGTCAAGAGACATTCTGAATCACGCATAAAGATATACCATGGATGTACAATGCATGAATCAAACGAGCAATAACAAAATATTGAATCTCCTGAATTCTTGATTCCAATGTAGATGATCACGTTAATGATATCCAAGAATTCAAATCAAAACATCAAATGAATAATCAAATGAATATTTGATCAAGTAGTAAATCATACGAAGATCTAATCACGTACAGTATTGATCAGAAATCACGGTCTACTAACTATAACGACTAACCATATTTCTGATGATGACTCAAACAACTTAGTTGTACATTGAAGATGAACTAATTCAAACTTCAAACTGAGAATATCAAACTCATTAATTCGTTGAAGCACAAATCAAAATGATAGAGTTTGAACTCGAAAATACGCATTTAGATATAACCATATTTAGGTTTCGAAACCTACATACTGTTTGGCAGAAAGCAGATTAAGGTTTCGAAACAAAGTTCATTATATGACCAGAACCAAATTAAGTTTCCCAAATCAAGTTTCCATATAGCGAAACCAAAGTGCGGTTTCGAAATCTAGATTCTGTTTAACAAAACCCTGGTTAAGGTTTCGAAACAAGAAACACATATTGGAGTTTTATCATATATATTTGGTGTCGAACTTGAGAGTCCATGTGGTCAAGCACCGTTTCAGCATCACACCTTTTTAGCCTTGACGCACAGGTTATATTTCCCGGTTCACATAAACCTTTAGGAAACCCAAGGGTCTTTTCGACCTTTTAGAACTCACATGGTCAAGGTTCATTGATCTTGATTCTCAAGTCACTGTTAGCCAGCAAACATAGTTTTAAACTCACGTTGTCTCATTGGTCACAATATTTAAGTTTCGGATCAATAGCTCACGGATACGAAAACCAGATTATGGTTTCGAAATCAACGTTTAGTTTTACCAAAACCTACATTGAGGTTTCGAATATTGAAAATCTATAAGATGAGATAACAAGAATATGGTTTCGGAAACCAGAAGTTTAATATGGCATAAGAGATGTTCATATACAGAATCAAGTAAGTGATTCATAACTTCAATATTCAGAGCGAAACCAAGACGTGGCATTCGATGCTTAGAACAGCAGTATATCGAGTCCACACAACATAAGTGTGAGTCACTATCTCACTTACATTTAGCTCATACAAGTATTTGCTAATCAATCCGACAAAGTCAAACTAGGTAAGTAGAGACACAATACTGTGATGGATTAAATCTCGTAGTACTACCGAGACAACATCACACTGTTATATCCAACTAGAAGGTTTTAGGAAAAACCTTATATTACTTAAAGACGGAGAAGAAAAGAAAGCTCTAAGCAATATTGGAACGTCAGAACTTCAACACAAATATCGCAAGCGATAAAGTGCAGTTATCTTAAGACACACTGATCACAAGTGATCAAGTCAAACAGAGTTATGTTTTTGTCTTTTGTAGCACAAGTGTAAAACATAATGGAATCGCGTTATTTAGATTCACTAACCTCTTGAATAATGAAGTCGGATGTCTTCGTTTGATCTTCAGTCTTTCTTCAACTCTTCAAGTAGTGATTCCAAATCCTACCAAAATCTTCCACAACCTAAAGTTAACTCACTCATGACTTTACCTAATGTGTATTGTTTAGCAGTCGAGTTTTGATCACTAAATTTGACAACTAAGCTTGACATACCAACACTTAGTGAGGTTGACCGATCCATGCTCTAACAAGGACTACTCCAGCTCCCCCGGTATCATTGCTGGGGGTGGCAGAACCATCGAAGTACAACAACCACGTCTCTTCTTTTACCAATGATATTTCCGGAAATTCAACACAATATTGGAACGTCATAACTTCAACAAAAATATCGCAAGCGATAAAGTGGAGTTATCTTAAGACACACTGATCACAAGTGATCAAGTCATAACGTAAAGTTCAAGTAGAGAGTTATGTTTTTGTCTTTTGTAGCACTAGTGTAAAATATAATGGAATCGCGTTATTTAAATTCACTAACCTCTTGAATGATGAAGCCGGATGTCTTCGTTTGATCTGCAGTCTTTCTTCAACTCTTCAAGTAGTTATTCCAAATCCTACCAAAATCTTCCACAACCTAAAGCTAACTCACTCATGACTTTACCTAGTGTGTATTGTTTAGCGGTCGAGTTTTGATCACTATTTTGACAACTAAGCTTGACATTCCAACACTTAGTAAGGTTGACCGAGCCATCCTCTAAAAAGGACTACTCCTGCTCCCCCAGTATCATTGTTGGGGGTGGCAGAACCATCAAAGTACAACAACTACGTCTCTTCTTTTACCAATGATATTTTCGGAAATTCTCCCGATACATCTTAATGTAAAGTAGTAGCATCTACTCCTAGGAATGATGCGAGTAAGTCTGCCATTGCTTGTCCTTTGATTGCCTTTGGCGAAACACACGCTATGTCAAACTCAAACATTTGCATCAACCACTTGTCTGGGCGTCCAATCAAGGCGAGCTTCGATAGTAAGAATTTGATGGGATCAACTTTTTCCATAAGTACCACCCTATTAGAGAGTAGGTAGTGACGAAACTTCTGGATATCGAACAACAAAGATAGACATGCCTTCTGAACTTTAGGATATCTGAGTTCTGCATCTCTTAAGGTTCGACTGATGTAGTACACATGAAAAAACGAGGGTACCGAGTACACCACCAATCTTTTATTTTAGTCCACCTATAAGTCAAACCTTGAATGGTTCCTGTAATCAAGAACTCAAGAACAAGATCTCCTTCAGATCTGCTTGATTCACACAAGGTAGTCAATACAAGAATCCGAAAGGCTATGTCAACAACCAAGTACGATACTTTAACTATAAATGATAAATCAAATATAACGCGAAAGTAAAGTAAAGTACACACAAGGTTTTTGTTAACGAGGAAACTACAAACTCGTAGAAAAACCCCGGGACCTCGTCCAATTTGAATACTCTTAAGAATTAAGCCGCCAACACACCTACTCTCAGACTTCGGACTAGCTGGTGCAGACAATATGACCCTAATACGACTATTAGTCACAAAGATTTCCCTCAGTATTCATACGCCTCCAACCACAGCAAGGTGGTCACGCACATGTACTCCCTTACGCAAATTAACGTCATTTACTGTCTTACGCAAGAGTTGTCTCACAGCCCGTCGCGAGGACTATCGCTACCCGACCTCCAATCAGACGATTACAACCTTACTGGACAACAACCAAATAGCGGCAGGTCAAATCGCTAGATGATATCCTTGGTAACTAACAAATATTTCACCGAAGTCGTTTCACACCAAGAGCGAGGATATTGAGTTTACTTAGGAAATAAACACCTCGAGATATCGATCAAGGTTTCAAAACCGAAACTCCAGAAATACCAACCTTGTCGTCCCAGTTAGAATCAAGTTGATAGATGTAGCAAGTACGATATGATATGACATTGAAGAACAGTGTACCTGCAAAGAACAAATCTAATAACAACAATCTTGATTCCACTCAATATCTATAGTTTAGGCACACAAACCGAAAGCGGCTTGCTGACAAATCCAGGTTAATAGATAAAGAGTATGTTCTAATCACAACGATCTTGAGTGGCCTTATTGCAGAAGAGAAGGACCATAAAATAAGCAAGATTGCAAGGTTTGATAGACGTGATAGAACATAACACAAGTACAATACAAGAAGACTAGTAAAACATAAACTAGTTTCCCACAAAGGTACTTTTAGGCTTCTCGATCCCTATAGAAGACTTTCACGCAATTCTAGACCGAGAGCAAAAGCTCAAAGGTAACTGAAAAGAAAAGCGACAGACACAAGTTATCAATTCCGAAGAAGAGCTTGGTAGAGGGATAAAGCTTTCAGAGGAGATACCACTCCTATTTATATTGACTAAAACTTAACTTCGAAATGATGCTAACTTAATTTCGAAAATTCACTAAAGCACATTTCCACATTAGTTCCGAAATTCCTCACTTAGACACATAGCGTTTAATGAGATCTGATACTATGGCATTTTACATTAAAGAAAAATATAATTCATAAATGAAAATATATTTTCAATAAATGTTTGGCCAATAGTAAACAAAGCACATAATACTCAGAAGGTATATTTGTATATTTCATTAATTCGAAATATGGTGCTTACCAAATATGCTCCCTGGGAAAGAGCTCAATTCGAAACGTGTCCTTTAGTTTCGAAAATCTCCTTAAGTTATTATTACTTCCAAATGTCGTCATCAGCTTTAATAATGTCGACATCCTTCCTAGGCTTTGCTGGACAGGCCAGAACGATCTTAGGTGGAAGTGGGATCGGGTCCAACGTGGTTCAACGTTCCGCATAAACGTATCCTTACAGACGTGGACAAGCCTTGTGTATTAAGCTTAAGTGAACACGTAGGTTCAAGGGACATTTCGAATCACGCAAAAAGATATACCATGGAAGTACAATGCATGATTCAATCGAGCAATATCAAAATGTTGAATCTCCTAAATTCTTGATTCTAATGATATCCAAGAATTCAAATCAAAACATCAAATGAATAATAAAATGAATATTTGTTCGAGAAGTAAAATCATACGAAGATCAAATCACGTAGAATATTGATCAGAAATCATGTGTCTACTAACTAGAGCGACTAACCATATTTCTGATGATGACTCAAACAACTTAGTTGTACATTGAAGATGAACTAATTCAAACTTCAAACTGGGAATATCAAACTCATTAATTCTTTGAAGCACAAATCAAAATGATAGAGTTTGAACTTCAAAAATACGCATTCTGAGATAACCATATTAAGGTTTCGAAACGTACATACTTTGTGGCAGAAACAAGATTAAGGTTTCGAAATCTAAAGTTCATTATATGACCAGAACCAAATATAGGTTCCCAAATCAAGTTTCCATATATCGAACCAAAGTGAGGTTTCGAAATCTAGATTCTGTTTAACAAATCCTTGGTTAAGATTTCGAAACAAGAAACACATATTGGAGTTATCACAAATGTTTGGTGTCGAATATGAGAGTCCATGTGGTCAAGCACCGTTTCAGCATCACACCTTTTTAGCCTTGACGCACAGGTTATATTTCCCGGTTCACATAAACCTTTAGGAAACCCCAGGGTCTTTTCGACCTTTTAGAACTCACATGGTCAAGATTCATTGATCTTGATTCTCAAGTCACTGTTAGCTAGCAAACATAGTTTCAAACTCATGTTGTTTCATTGGTCACAATATTTAAGTTTCGGATCAATAGCTCACGGATACGAAAACCAGATTATGGTTTCGAAATCAACGTTTAGTTTTACCAAACCTACATTGAGGTTTCGAACATTGAAAATCCATAAGTTGAGATAACAAGAATATGGTTTCGGAATCCAGAAGTTTAATATGGCATACAAGATGTTCATATACAGAATTAAGTAAATGATTCAGAACTTCAGTATTCAGAGCCAAACCAAGACGTGGCATTCGATGCTTAGAACATCAGTGTATCGAGTCTACACAACATAAGTGTGAGTCACGATTCACTTACATTTAGCTCATACAAGTATTTGCTAATCGATCCTACAGAGTCAGACTAGGTAAGTAGAGACACAATACTATGATGGATTAAATCTCGTAGTACTACCGAGGCAACATCACACTGCTATATCCAACTCGAAGGTTTTAGGAAAAACCTTATATTACTTAGAGACGGAGAAGAAAAGAAAGCTCTAACAAATATTGGAACGTCATAACTTCAACACAAATATCGCAAGCGATAAAGTGGAGTTATCTTAAGACACACTAATCACAAGTGATCAAGTCATAACGTAAAGCTCAAGAAGAGAGTTATGTTTTTGTCTTTTGTAGCACAAGTGTAAAAGATAATGGAATCGTGTTATTTAGATTCACTAACATCTTGAATGATGAAGCCGGATGTCTTCGTTTAATCTTTAGTCTTCCTTCAACTCTTCAAGTAGTGATTCCAAATCCTACCAAAATCTTCCACAACATAAAGCTAACTCACTCATGACTTTACCTAATGTGTTTTGTTTAGCCGTCAATTTTTCATCACTAAATTTGACAACTAAGCTTGAAATACCGTATTAAAGTTCCCAAATCAAGTTTCCATATAGCGAAACCTAAAGCTTGGTTTCGAAATCTAGATTCTTTTATCAAAACCTTGGTTAAGGTTTCGAAACAAGAAACTCATATTAAATTATCCACAAATTAATGTCGTACTTGAGAGTCCATGTAGTCGAGAACCGTTTCAGCATCACACCTTTTTAGCCTCGACGCACAGGAATATATTTGCTGGTTCACATAAACCTTTAGGAAACCCCAGGGTCTTTTCGACCTTTTAGAACTCACATGGTCAAGACACATTGGCATTGATTCTCAAGTCACTGTAAGCCAACTAACATAGTTACGAATCTGTGTTATCTCATTGGTCACAATATTTAGTTTCGGACCAATAGCTTATGAATACGAAAACCAAATTATGGTTTCGAAATCAACGTTTAGTTTTACCAAAACCTACATTGAGGTTTCGAACATTGAAAATTCATAAGTTGAGAACACAAATACGGTTTCGGAATCCAGAAGTGAGATATGGCATATGAGATGTTCATATACAGAATCAAATGAATGATTCAGAACTTCAGTATTCAGAGCCAAACCATGACGTTCTACTCTCAGAACAACAGTATTTCGAGTCTACACAACATAAGTGTGAGTCACAATCTCTCTTACATTGGCTCATACAAGTATATCCAATCAATCCGACAGAGCCATACTAGGTAAGAAAAGACACAATACTGTAAAGGATTAAATCTCGTAGTACTACCGAGATAACATCATATTGCTATATCCAACTCGAAAGGTTTTAGGAAAAACCTTTATATTAACTTAGAGACGGAGAAGAAAAGAAATCTCTAAGCAATATGGAACGTCATAACTACAACACAAATACCGCAAGCGGTAAAGTGGAGTTATCTTAAGACACACTGATCACAAGTGATCAAGTCATAAAGTAAAACTCAAGATGAGAGTTATGTTTATGTCTTTTGTATCACAAGTGTAAAAGATAATGGAATCGCGTTATTTAGATTCACTAACCTCTTGAATGATGAAGCTGGATGTCTTCGTTTGATCTTCAGTCTTTCTTCAACTCTTCAAGTAGTGATTCTAAATCCTACCAAAATCTTCCACAACCTAAAGCTAACTCTCTCATGACTACACCTGATTGTGTGTTGTTTAGCGGTCGAGTTTTGATCACTAAAGTTGACAACTAAGCATGACATACCAACACTTAGTGAGGTTGACAGAGCCATGCTCTAACAATACAAGATATTCTACTCCGTATTCGTCTTCTTGTGCTAATAAGGAGCCGATGACGACATCGCTGGAAGTAGTGTATAACAACAATGGACGTCCAAGTACAGGCAGCTTCATGACGGAAGGTGATAATAATAATTGTTGTATCTTTTCAAATGCTTCTTTTTGGGTCGAAGACCATATGAACTCCGCACCCTTCTTGAGCAATGGAGTGAAAGAAGTAACAAATTGTGTTAATCCTGGAATGAAGCGGCGGATATAAGATACATTTCCTATGAAGGTTTGGAGTTCTTTCACTGTTACTGGAGGCGGCATGGTGGTGATGCCAGTGTCTTTGATGGATCCACCTTAATTCCTTCTTTTGTGACTTGAAAACCAAGGAATTTTCCCGAGGAGACTCTGAAGGCACACTTCAGGGGGTTCATCTTCAATTTGTATTCTCGGCACCGTTCAAATACTTGTCGTAGTACTTCTAGATGAGATGCTCTCGTCTTTGATTTTACCACAATGTCATCGACATAATCTTCCACTTGTTTATGAATCATGTCATGAAAAATGGCAGTCATGTCTCGTTGATAAGTCGCACCAGCGTTCTTCAATCCAAAGGGCATGACAATGTAATGGAAATTTTCCCAACGGCGTGCGGAACGCATTCTTTCTCACATCATGTTCGTGCATCTTGATTTGATTGTAGCCATCCATGAAGGAGAACATGGCATGGCCACTAGTAGCATCCACTAGCATGTCAATATTGAACAGGGGAAATTCGTCCTTCGGTCATCACTTGTTTAGATCTCTGAAATCCACAAAACATCTGATTTGGCCTTTCTTCTTATTTACAGGGACTATGTTGGCCAACCATGTTGGATGTTGAATTGTCTTGATGAACCCGGCCGCCAGCAGCTTCTGAACCTCTACTTTAATTTGTTCTTCAACATCATGTCTAAAGTTTCGAGGCTGTTGTTTGACAGGTCTGGAGTTGTGGATGATGTGCAAGTGATGAGTTACTAATTTCTCGTCTAAACATGGCATTTTCTCGTATGTCCATGCGAACGTATCTTGGTATTCCTTCAGTAAGCTTATCATTCCACATCATTCATCTGGGTATAGTGCTGAACTTATGGATATAGGCCTCGGATTTTCTTCTGTCCCGATGTTCATCATTTCGAGAGCGTCTGCAGTTCAATCAGTACCATCTTGCAGCTATGGAGGGGATTCTCGAACGTATCTTCACTGTTGTTGCATTCTTCTGGGCGGAGAAGTACGTCTCCGACTTCCCCTGCTAATTGCTAACATTTCCGCCTGTGGTAGATGACTCTTCCGTCAGCATAGGCAGTTACAAAATTGTTGTCTTTCGCGAGGTTACACTGAGTTGGTGCTTCGATCGTTGAAAATTTCCTTGATGGTCGTGATGATGGTGATGGATCTGGTAGCGAGGAAGGAAGTACCTCTAGTTGGTCTGACTATATTATCGACATCCAATCAGGTACCGGTGTCTTTTAGATCTTGTTTGGGGCTTCATCTTGGGTCTCAAACAATTCGGTGCCGTATACTGACGAGTAAGGGGAGGAGGACGCCGCTATCCTAATAATCTTCTCATCCAATATAACCTTCATACATTGGTCATAAGTTGATGAGACCACCTTGTTCTCGTGAAGCCATGGCCGCCCCAGTATCATGTGATATTCTGGTTCTTTCTCAATTACATTGAATTTGACTTTCGTACGAATCGGGCCTACTCGTAAATCTAGATGAATATGCCCATAAGTGCTGGTTTTGTTACCTTCAAAATCTTTCATTATAATGGGATGGCGTACGATCTTGGGTTATGGGACCTTTGCTGCCTTGAGGGTCTTGATAGGGATAACATTGGTTGTTGCTCCTATGTCTATAAGGGCTCGTTTGAATTCAACTTCCTGGATATGCGTTGTTACGTACAAAGCCCGGTTGTGACCTTCTTCAGCCATCAGGTCTTCTTCAGTGAAAGTGATGTCTTTTAATGATGGATCGACTACGAGAGATATTCCTGAGATTTCTGGGAAGGGCAACACGGGACCGGCTTCAGAGGCTATTTGATTGAGTGATGAGAAAGCGCTCACTCGTTGGTCTTTAGATAAATGCAGTATTTCGCAGAAGTCTTCCACTAATGACACGGCTTCTCCCGTGTAGTGAAGCCCGCAACATAACTTTGAGTGTTGTTCCTCAAGGCTCATATCTTCAGCGAGAGCTCCCCTTCTTCTGCCTTCTTCTTGAAAATCCACTTTAAACTATAACATTTATTAGTGGGGTGGTGAACGAATCTGTGGAAGTGATTATTTGGAATTCGCCTTCTGCTCATCTGTTGGCTGCTTGCGCACATGAGGCAGTTTAACTTCTCCATTTTGTACCCACACCTCCAACCATTCAATCACTTCTGTTATGGAGCATGGGAAATCGGGTGGTTTGACTGCCTCTCCCTGTAACAACGGTGTCTTCGATTCTTGGAGTATGCGCCTGGATTGGTAGTTCATCGTGGTCGGAGCTTTCCTCTTCCCTTCTTCTGATATAGCTTGGAGAAGAACACTCCTGGGGCGTTATTGAGTACGGGAGGGACATGCTTTTGTGTTTGCCCTTTCCAGAAAAACTGGGCAGTTGTTGCTGATTTTTTGGCTGCTCCATGCAATTTAGAAAGCGTTTGAAAGCGTAGATTCTCTAAAGTGCACGATACACTGGCAGCATGCCGTTTATGCACAAATTTACTAATTGTGCTTCGGTTACAGTTGCATCGTGGCAATCGAGTGCTCGAATTCTGAATCTCATCACATAATCGTCAGGGTGTTCCTTGCTATGCTGGACTGTTCTGCCTAGATCAGACAGTGTTATTCTTTCGTCGACAAATAAATACTTTTTGTAGAAAGCGTTCACCATTTCCCCCATGTTGCGATGATGTTGGGAGGAATGTTGTTGTACCAGGTGTAAGCCTTTCAAGTCAGGGATTTGGAAAATTCTTTGAGCCGTAGATCATGGTCGCGTTCATATTCTCCCAACGATTCTGTAAACCGCGATATGTGTTCATGTGCATTCCCCTTCCCGTCATACTTTGGAAACACAGGGGAGACATATCCACATGGCCGGGGAGTTCCTTGTACCCTACTCGAATAAGGGGGTTGATACTGATAGACCGGCTATGGCTTCGTCTTTCCCTCGTATGCTTGTAAGAGTCTTTCTAGATCCATGGCAGTGACATACTTGATCGGGTAATTGTTGCTTCCTCCATCCTCCCGATATGATCATGTGTACGCGGTCGTCGAATATCAGCAGGTACAGTTGTCTTCTTAGCATTGCGTTGTGGGCTTCGGGCATCGCTGACCATCGTTGTCTTTACGACTCCTGGTGGTGGACTTGGTGGAGATATCAAGGCTTCCTGATTGGAGCGTAAATTGGTTCGAGAATTTACTGCGTTGGCTGGGGTAGGCTCTACATTTGGTTCGGTAATGATTTTGGGTAAGATTAAACGGGTTTTGGGAAAAGATGATAAGTGAGTGGTGAGGGTGGTTGATATCATGTCAGTGATGACACCGCCATTCTTTGGGAACGAAGAATTCATGTTGCTGATGTTCGATTCCACCCTAGTTCAACCATCTTTAAACGAAATGAAGTTTTCTGAAACCGAATGATTGATCTCCCACTGTGGTCGCCAATTTTTTTACCATGGAAAAAAAATGTACTGCAAATCGAGAGATTAAAAGTCGAACAAATCTAGCCTAAACCAAGGCACTGGTTGTTCCAGACTTGCTTCGGTGAGAGGTGGGTTTGGTCTTAGGGAGGGAAGCAGAGAAAGAGTGAGATCAAGTATTTCTGGTCGAAAATGGGTAATGTGTGTGGTTTCTGAATAACTTAGGAAAATGATGATTTCTCAAGGATTTCTCAATTAGATTTAAATCTCAGGTTTTGCTTGCAAAACGAAAGATGAATCGAGATGAACTGAGTTAAGTTGACTTATGTTAAGTTGAGGTGAATTGTCCTTAGGAAACAGATGGAATCATCTATTTATAGTATCTTCAGAAATACCCTGATCCCTTTGTTAATCGTGGAGAAAAATGGTAAATGGAGATAATGGAATGATGGAGTTACTCCCATAGAGATACCTTAACTGCCAGTCATGCCCAGTACTCATTACCCCAGTATTTCCCACGAGTATAACCTCTTTCTAAGTGGGTGTCACGCCACAACTGTCGTAGACCGCCAGACCAAAACCCTAATGTAAATCCCCCCATTTGTGACACATTTTATCTATGTTGAATGATATGTATGACTCGTTGTTTGAGTCAGTTCGTATTGAATTCATTGACTTTGCCATTGCTGGATGTTGGGTCTTTAACAATACTTATTATTAGAATGTGACATGACTTTCGTGTTGGAGAATATGGATACTTAGGAAATACCTCAAACATGTGTTTGGCTAAACTAGTATTGACATGAAATTACTTATGTTGCATTACCATGGAAAGTAAGCAGAACGGATCCTGAAAACAGGTTTGGCCATAGATGGCCAAGGCACGCCATAGGTTGGCGCTGCCTGTAGGTTTTATCTGACCAAGTGGCCAGGTCATGACATAGTTCAAAATCAGGTTTCGACCAAGTGGTCAGGGATATCATAGATTGTTATTGCGACTCAGGTTTGGCCAAGTGGCCAGAGGTTGGCCTAGTATCCAGGGATGGCCAGCTCCATCCCCTTGGACGAGTTTGGCCAGCGCCATCCCCTTGGATATTTTTGGCCTAGTGGCCAGGGATGGCCAGCGTCATCCCCTTGGACGTTTTTGGCTTAGTGGCCAGGGAGAACTTGGCCATGTAATAGCCAAACGTAACAAGGGTGGCGTGTGTTCATTAGATGGTGCTGGCCAGAGCATTCCTTGTTTAGCTAGGGTTGTTGCAGTAGTCCTGCTCTCCTAGTTATGTTGTAATTTGGCATGTGTCCATAAGATGGTGCTGGCCAAAGAGGAGCTTGGCCATGCAATAACCAAGCATAACAAGGGTGGCATTTGCCTATAAGATGGTGCTGGCCAGAGCATTCCTTGTCTAACCAGGGTCATCGCAGCAATCCTGCTCTCCTAGTTATGTCGTGATTCATCATGCTTTTTAGGATTGTGCAAAATTTTATCCTTTAATATGGATCTATTATAAGCCCACTACGTTATTTTACAATTTTACCCATATACCAAAATCCATCATCAACTCCAGGATGACTCTCTCTGTCTCAACAAACAATATGAATATACAATTTAGTAATTACAAAAGCCTTTGGCCTTTTGGGTATTTCTTAGCACCATCATTAAACGTGGTCAGTACTATATTCTCGGACAAATGTCTTCTCAAAACGCCTTTGGCCTTTTGGGTATTTATTAGCACCATCATTTAAACGAAGTCAGTACAGTATTCTCGGACAAATATCTTCTTATTAATGGTACTCCTGATAAGCACCGCAGACAATATGACCAGGAGGACTCTCTCTGACTCAGCAAACAATATGAACATACAATTTAGTAATAAACTCCTTTGGTTTTTTGGGTATTTCTTAACACCATCATTAAACTTTGTCAGTACAGTATTCTCGGACAAATATCTTCTCATTAATGGTACTCCTAATAGGCACTGCAGACAATATGACCAGGAGGACTCTGACTGACTCAATAAACAATATGAATATACAATTTAGTAACAAACACCTTTGGCCTTTTGGGTATTTCTTAGCACCATCATTAAACGCAGTCAGTACAATATTCTTAGTTGGCAGTGGGATAAAATGAATCTCTCTTGTTGTATCAGTCTCCAGTGGTTCGACTAACTCAATTATTCGTTGCGTATGTTATTTCTATTTGTACAATTTGTAAAATTGAAGTCATTCTTGTTGGTCGTGAACTTATATGCAGCATAGGTAAAGTTCTGATTCATTATTGATTCAACGTTGTCACCAAATTATAAGGAGAAAGAGCGGTGGGCTTTTAAAGGGCCTACAATCAAGTTTGCACAATTTCCTTTTA
This sequence comes from Papaver nudicaule, assembly GCA_023529015.1. Classification (NCBI taxonomy): domain Eukaryota; kingdom Viridiplantae; phylum Streptophyta; class Magnoliopsida; order Ranunculales; family Papaveraceae; genus Papaver; species Papaver nudicaule. Next base: position 490 of record JAJJMA010015708.1, on the reverse strand, counting down.
GACTCAGGATCGGCTCTGAATCCTTTGATCCTTAAGTTATGGTTTTCATAAGACACATAGGCCGGTGCTCAAGAAATTATGGCACTTTTGTTCTTTCTTCAACCTTACAGTAGAACCTCGATAGATGAATGCTCTCGGGACCGAAGAAAAATATTCTTTTAGCGAGGTTATTCATTTATCGAGGTTCTACTGTACTTTTTCGTGCCAAAGTTTGGCTCTTTTCTCTATTAGCTATTTAGCTTCTTTAACAGAATAAATTTTGCAATTTTGCTAACCTATGGATTTCTCATGTATAGGACCAGTCACTCTCTCCGCGCCACAAGACTTCCCCAAGATGTTCAACATGATCAAAGGTTTGCAGATTGTAAACCAAACATGTAGGTAGTAGTAATCTTTTGTTCAGATCTCATTGTTAGTAGAGCGTATACTGATGTGACGTTTTGTAATCTTCCCTATTGTTAAGTTGATCTGATCATCACCATCATATGTT
>JAJJMA010015700.1:0-12128 GCA_023529015.1 Papaver nudicaule | reverse complement strand
AGTAGTCGACTATATTTCGAAAGAATAGAGAAAGTAGAATAGAAGAATATCCATAAAGTCATAACTCCTACTAACCTTTTGTCGATGAAGAATAATTGATGTCTTCTTTGTCTTCACAGTCTTCGTCTTCAAGGTCTCTACTACTCTGTCTATATCCCATTTCCGAAATCTAAACTCTAGTAGGCTAAATCAAGAATTGAATTTTTGACACCTAAAACTGACAACTAGCTTGACATACCAACGCTAGTGGGTTTGACCGGACAATGCCCTAACACTTAACTTTTGTAAATTGATATAACTTTGAATCATCACAAAAGCAACGAATAAAGTCATGTATGCAATACATAAGATTGAGGTAGAAAAATCAAGTATTGCAAGCATCATTAATAATCAAATCTAAAAAGAACTTTTTATTAATGAATACTAATAAAGTACATGCTGAAAAACTCTAAAAGCATGAGATATACTTAATATTCCTTAGGCAAAAGTAAGAAAAAATTCTCAGAAGGATCCAACTAATCTATTTAAAGACGTCATGACGAAGTTATTGATCTCCGAAATATCTTGATCTTCATTCATAGGCATAGGGATTTCTATATCAAATCCCTTAGTCTCACTTACAGATGCCTTATGGACCTCTTTCATAAGCTGTTCTTGTTGTTACAAGAGCTTGTTGAACGACCAGAGTTTTTAGAAACACTTCCCCAAGAGATCTCACTTCTCTTTTTGTTTCTCTGCATTCTTTGAGAATAGATGCAATCCTTTGATTCTTCTGAGAAGGTTGTTCATCCTTGTCAGATTTGGACTTTTTCATCTTTTTCTTGAACCAGGGTTTTTTTCCTTTGTTGACGGCTGCTTTCAAAGGATCACCTGGTTTCATGGTATCCTTGTCAGTTGACTTAGGATCCTTTCTTGGGAAGGTGATAGGAAGGGTTTTTACCATGTTGAAGAGTTTAATATGAAATAAGAGAAGACTCCTAATTTCTTTATAAACAGTTATTCAAAGAATTTTCGAAAAGATAAGGACTCTCATAACTACATCATACGATATGGATTTACCCTAATATCGTACGGAGAAAGCGGAACCGTTCGCGAACCGAGTCAGCATAGTGGGCATTCATTAATACGTGTATTTCAACGTTATTTCATTGATGTGTCCCACTTTGAGAGTCACCCAACATCAATTCATACCTTTTGTGTAGATAACCTTTAACCATTAAGTTAGAAGGTCATACGATCTATGGAGCTCGGCTCAACATGATATTTGTATCTAGTGACATAAAGACAGGTTTTAATTTAGGGTTATCAATTACTTTAAACAATTACAAACGAAAATGAAAAAGACTCTAAGAAAACCAGATCTTTTCCCAACCACACAGTGACAATTCATTCCAAGGGGTAGTGTGAGAGGGAATGAGCATGTTTATGCTCATTAACAATAATTTCTCAACTCCTTGTGTTGCCCTTAAGAAGTTTGAGTGTTTTCGGTCTTTACTAGCTTCCTTGTCATTGGCAGCTTCAAATATTCGAATAACATTCATGAGTCTAGCAGCTTTTCTCTGTAGTTTGTCAGCATACTTAACTTTTCGTTTGTATACATGACACTGCTTATAATCATGTCCCTTTTTAGCACATAAGTTACATCTGATAAGGCATTGTCTGTGTTTAATTGGAATGATTTTCTCTTTGCAAGGTGTGTCACTTGGGGATGTGTCCATGGGAATGGAACAAGATTCCAGTTCTGATTTGGAGTCACTCGCATTATCAGAATTGACACACTCTGCAATGAATGCAATTTCACTTTTTTCATCATATGAGTTGTAAACATCAGAACAATCATCAAGTGTAGCAGCAAAGGCCTTACCCCCAAGTATATTTCTTCAGATTGGGGCATTCTTCAGCCATGTGGCCAAATCCTTTGCATTTATAGCATTGTGGCATATCATCGCCATCATCTCCCCTTTTATTCCCTTCTTTAGGAGGGACTTTATCATGAGGCTTGGGAGGTGATGGTGGGGTTTCCTTAATGAATCTTTTATTTCTCTTCTTTAGAAGATCTCTAAACTGACGAGTAATTAAAGATAACTCTTCATCGGATTCATCCCCACTCTGATTGTCGGAGTTGGTGTTCAAAGTACACTCTTCGCTTACAAGTTTCCGTGTTTCTCAGTAGCTCTAAAACCAATGTTTTTAGTGTTACTTTGCTCATGATCGAAGATTTTTAACTTGGCAACAAGGTCACTTCTTGTTATAGTTAAACCGTGTACTTCTTGGATAACATGTTTCTTTGACTCTTATCTTGAAGGTAGTGACCTCAGAATTTTAGACACAATGTCCCTTCCCAGAATAACTTTTCCTAAGGTGTGACATGCATTCACTATCTCAGACAATTTGTGATTACATTCTTCAAAGTATCACCCTTAAGCATTCGAAGGTTTTCCCAGTCAGACATTAGGTTTTGAAGTCTTGCTTCTTTTTCTGCTGAATTCCCTTCGAATACGGTCCTTAATCTAATCCAAGCCCCTTGTGAGGTTTCACATGTGGCAACGTGATGGAAAAGATCACGTGTTACTGCATTTATGTTAGCGTTAAGCCCATCATAGTTTTGTTTAGCGGCAAGAGTTTCCACCTCATCATAATCCGATATGTCTTTGGGGAACCCACCCTCAACTTAGATAATTGGTGGTGTGTATCCTTGGTCTACATAAACCCAAGTTTTGAAATCTCTGGTTTGCAAAAATGATCTCATTGCAGTTTTCCACCATAGGTAATTGGTGTCGTTAAACTTTGGTGGTACGTTACAAGCTCTTATGCTTTGTTCCATAATTTACAAGCCTCAATAAACACAGACAGTTACACCTTTTAATGTGTTTACCAACTCTGATACCAATTAAAAAAGCAGGATTACCGAAATACAACCAACTTTTCCTTTGGGCTCGTGAGTCTTATGGTTAGATATGGACGATCTCAAAAATCAATATCCATATCTGATAACCGAAGTTAGGATCATAAGTGATCAGTCCAACTCAAGACAAGTCCTAGTAAATCCCCTGGATGGATTATGGACCAACTCGACGGTTATGAATAATGTACTTCTTGTGTTTGCTTTAATTATATATTCGGAGATATAATGCGGAAAGTAAAGCACACAAGACACCAGAGATATTTTTAACGAGGAAACTACGACCCGTACAAAATCCTCGGGACCTCGTCCAGATTGAACACCGCACAGTACTAACTGTCTACAAACACTAGCCTACTATAAAACTTCCGTCTGGGATGTAGCGGAGACCAACTCCAGTCCTCCAAGCCAATTGGCTACTGTCGCACTCCTTACGTCTCTAGATCCCCCACAGATCGTCACGCACTTGATTCCCCTAGCTGACGTCCTTTACAGGCATAGGAGTTTCTTTAACCGCTGTTAAAGGCTTATGTCAACAATTCTGGCTTTGCAACCGCAATTGTCAACTGTATGCTGTCCTGTTCTGTTTAAGGCCGGTTCCAATGGAACCTAGAAAATGTGCCCCTTTGCAATCCTAGGTGGACTAGCAAAGCTGAAATGGGGCAGTGGGTATCGATGGAAATTCCATCGCCGATGGAATTTCCATCTACCAACGGTAATAATTTGAATTTACCATTCACTAAAATGCTGTAAAATTGAATCCAAAATTCACACCAAAGTTTTCACTCTCTCTTTAGCTCTTTCTACCCTCTTCTGCTCTCTTTCACTCTGTTTTCACCCTCTCTTTAGCTCTTTCTACTCCCTTTTAAAAATGGGAGAAACATCCGAATTTGTTAATTGGTCCAGAGTTGTGGCAGAAGCCGCCGAAAAAAGATACTGCGAGGGATACAAAAAAATAGAGGAATCCAAAAAACAGAGGAGAATTCAAGTTTTGGAAATTAACGAGGTCAAGGTTCCAGCTAGAAAGCAAAGAAAGGTTCAAGCAAAAGGCAAGGAAAATCTCAAACCTCAAAATATGAAAGTGCAACCGAAAGGTAACTTGAGAATTATTAAGACTGGAAAAAATCCAGGACAATCATACAAAGAACGTATCGAATGGAAGTTGCTTCAGTTGAAAAAATTCAATAAGGGTTCAAAGATAGTGAGAGAGCAACAAACTGAAGTTCCTGAAGAAGATAAACAAGTGTTTGAAGATAGGCAGAGATTTTTCGCCAAGTCGATTTTTATGTATTAGATTCCTATGGAACCTAGAGAACAAGCCCCTTTATTTAGTTAGTGAAAATATATGATGTAAAATATCTAAGAAATATGATGCTGTAAAAATTCTAAGAAATACGATGAATGTTGGAATCCTTTCTATATAAACATAATTTAAAAAAAAAAACAATCAAATCAATCAATATGGGTTCGCAGTATACAGAATCCGATGATGATCTTGATCTTATCAATGCTTTCGTCTCTGATCCTGTACCAGACGCACAAGAGTTTAGGCATGCAAGTTTTGGCAGGCATACGAGTTTTAGCACAAGAGTCAGAATTGGAAGGATCCTGAATGATTGTCGTATACTTGGAAATTACGTGCGTCAAGTCGCCGAAGAACAATGGGGATGGGATGAAGATCAAGTTGAAGCTTTGGCATCTGCCCTCTATAATGAAGAGCAACCAAGGGTGTTTGCATTATGGCGTTGCTACCACGTGTTAAGACAAAGTCTACCTGGATTTTTCTAGGTGTGCTAGAACAAACATAACAACCAAATCAGCTTTAATTGTGCGATAGTAATGTAATTGGGTTATTTCAAATAAATGATGTAACTGTTGAAAATCCTTGCACTGAAGTCGTTGAATGCGCCCATGAACAAATCCTCCTGCACATGCAAAAACATAATAGGTAATGGTACGGGAGAAAACACATGCAATCCATGTTGTTTTCTCCCCTACCTTTACCTTATTATGTTTTGGCATCAATGCGATTCCCAAAAAACAATCGTGGGTTGAAATCCTTGCACTAAAGTCGTTGAACCGGCCGAACAAATCCTGCACAAGCAAAATCATCACATGACAATGGTAGACGATAAAATTTGCAATGCTTGCTGTTTTATCGTCTACCATTGTCACGTTGATGGTTTTGCATCGGTGCAATGCATAATAAAACAAGCCTTATTATGTTCTGGCCTAACACAGTCATTTATCTTGGTAGAGGTCAGCCACCCGTAGTAGCGGTAGTTCGACCTTTACCAAAGATAAAAGACTGCGTTAGGCCAGAACATAAGGCACTATGTTTGACGAACTCTTCTCATCAACCCACATAACGATTAACAAGAAAAGTTTTTAGGACACGGTAATGTCGTTCGTATTTGAATTTCTTTCCTTTACATCGTTGCCATTCCTTCAAAGTCCTCGCCAGATTTTCATCTTCGGTATCTTCCGGAAAATGACCTTTGTTAATCTCCCCAAGTGCATAAATTCATGGACTCTTAGGTGTATTTTTCTCCAACGCGACCACAACGTAGAGAGATCACGCACGACTTCGGAAGTACGTCTATCTAATTTGAATTCTGCAGTGACAGTAGTCCACAACTGTGGTTCATTTACTTTAACCCGATTACGTTTCATATCGTTCGGCGTCGGATAGAAAATCATATAATTTGTACAAAGACATAAATATTCATTCCACGTAAACTTAGGACGAGGTTTAGGTGCATCCGGTAATGAATCTAGAGGATTTGCTGGTTTTTTCGGTGCGATTTGTTTTTTAGATGACTAAGAAGAAGAAGTTGTGGAAGATTTGCATCGCTTAACTGTTGGGTTACCATAGTGTCTAGGAGGAGTGGTATACCATCTCTTAAATGGAGGAGGAGTGAATAAAGGAGGATGTTTCGATGAAGGTTCAGTGTAGTAGTAGTTATGGACTAATTTTGCCGTTATGCTTCGAAATTTAGGTGATGCCGGAGGAGTACCGAGTAAAATAAAGTTTGGAGGAGAAGATGGTGGAGTTGAATATGATGTTAGAGTGTCTTGGGAAGATGATGGATTAGACATTACGAAAAAAAATTGATTTATCAGATGAAATCGAGAGCAAATTAGAGAAATATCGAACTAAGTTGTGAGTGAATGAAGTGAAGACCAAGTTTGAGTTTATATAGGATTGGGGCGTGAAATATAGGCCGTTGGATGACCCTAATCTCCTCGATGGAAATTCCATCGTCGACAGAAATTCCATCGAGGTCGACAGAATTTGTATCTGTCGATGGAATTTCCATCGACGATACTATTTCCATATGGCGTTGCAAAGTTGCAAATTTACAACTTTGCAACGTCAAAACCCCTGTTTGCTAGGTCCATTGTCGGCCAAAATAGCCAAAATTTGTGTTATAATGTCTCCATAGGAAGGGGCCTAACATACGTAAAATGACTTCTTTCCGATTACTCCAGGTCATACGGAAATCTACTTACAAGCGTGGGATGACAAGTAAATCGAGTAAACAACGCCCAACTTGTCTCTACCTCAGTTATGAAAAGAATCACCTAAGAAACTTACACAACTGGAGCTAAGTAGGTCTTACAACATTGTGTGCAGTCGTACGTTGCTTCCTTGAGCCTTGTATGTAACTATGTTACCCTAAAAAACAATGTACCGCAAAAGAGTACTTTTAAGTTCGAGAGATCAAAGTCGAACAAATCTAGCCTAAACCAAGACAATGGTCGTTCCAGACTTGCTTCGGTCACAGATGAGGAGATAGGGTTGGTCTTAGGCAGGGAAGCAGAGAAAGAGTAAGATCAAGTATTTCTGGTTGAAAAGGTGGTAATTGTATATGGTTTCTGAATAACTTAGAAAGATGATAGTTGTCGAGGACAACTTGGTTTTTCTTCAAGTTTCGCAAGGATTTCTCAATTGAATATGAATCTCAGGTTTTGCTCGAAAATGAAAGATGAATCGAGATGAACTGAAATGAGATAAGTTATGATGAGTTGTCCCTTGGAAACATATGAAGTCATATATTTATAGTATGTTCAGAAATACACTGATCTCTTGTTAATTGTGGGGAAAATTGTAAAGTGGAGATAGTGGAATGATGGAGTTACTCTCGTAGAGATAGCATAACGGCCAGTCATGCCCACTTCCCGTTACCTCAGTATTTCCCGCGAGTATAACCTCTTTCTAAGTGGGTGTCACGCCATAACTGATGTGGACCGCTAGACCAAAACCCTAATGTAACTCCCCCATTTGTGACACGTTTTGACATCTCTGTTGAATGATATGTACGACTCGTCGTTCGAGTAAATTCGTATTGACTTCGTTGACCTTGCCATTGCTGGATGTTAGGTCTTTAGCAATAAGAGTGTGAGATGACTTTCGTGTTGGAGAATATGGATATTTAGGAAAACACCCCAAACATGTGTTTGTCTAAAGCAGTATTGTCATGATATTACTTCTGTTGTGTTACCATGGAAGGTAAGTAGAACAGATCATGAGATTCGATTTGGCCATAGATGGTCAAAGCATGCCATAGGCTGAAGCTACTTGTAAGCTTAATCTGACCAAGCTGTCAGGTCATGACATAGTCTAAAATCAGGTTCTGACCAAGCAGTCAGGGATGTCACAGACTGTCATTTTGACTTAGGTTTGTCTAAGTGGCCTAAGGGATGGCCAGGGCCATCCCATACTGCTCTTGGCCTAGGGATGGCCAGCGCCATCCCACATCGCATTCGGCCTAGTGTCCTAGGGATGGCCAGCGCCATCCCAATGTGGCATTTGGCCTAGAGGCCTAGGGATGGCCAGCGCTATCCCAATGTGCATTTGGCATAGAGGCTTAGGGATGGCCAGCGCCATCCCATGTCGCATTTGGCCTAGTGGCCTTGGGATGGCCAGCGCCATCCCATTGTGCATTTGGCCTAAAGGCCTAGGGATGGCCAGCGCCATCCCAATGTCGCATTTGGCCTAGTGGTCTAGGGATGGCTAGCGCCATCCCAATGTGCATTTGGCCTAGAGGCCTAGGGATGGCCAACGCCATTTCTTGAGTGACTTGGCTGTGTGACGACCAAGATAAAGAGGGTGGCGTATGACCATAAGATGGTGCTGGCCAGAGTATCCCTTTTCCAACCAGGGTCGCTGCACTAGTCCTGCTCTCCTGGTCGTGTTATGCGTTATCATGTTTTGTTGGGTTGTGCAAAATATTACTACTTATTATGGGCTTGTTCTAAGTCCATTATGTTGTTTTACACTTTTACCCATACTCTAAAATCCACCATCTACATTAAGTCCCCTGCTTAGTGTGGAATGATATTTATTCCAGAGTAAGCACAAGATGGTGATTGATCAGAATAAATAATGTATTATAGACAGTATGAAATAAAGAAATTGCCTTTTAAAGACCTTGTTTTGCTAGCAAGCCTTTTTAGAGTTTAAGAAGGAAACAGTTTCCTATCAGAGCTAGAACTTCATATTTGTATGTATGTATATATATATATATATATAAAGAAGTCTAGGTTGGGTTACAATCATAAACTCTTCTTTTCCGTTAGCTTTCCAGAGCAAGATCCAGGTAAGGAAATTTTTTATTTTTTATATTTTTTGAGTTTCGGGTTTCGAAAACCCTAAAAAAAGCGCCGGCGTTTTTTTTTTTTTTTTTTTTTTGGTTTGGCCTAGCAGCGCTGGCTGCCAGGCAGATGTCAGGTGTCGGCGCTAGTTTTTTTTTTTTTTTTCGTGTGTGTATAGCAGACAAATATATTTGTCTATGCGAGATCAGTGACGGTCCTGGCAGCAGGGCCATTAGGTGGACCATAATTGGATTAGGATCATGTTTCATTTGCGAATATGCATGTGCATAAGTCATTGGGTCGAAAACAAACCAAGTAGTAGAAACCTAGTCGTAGGGTCGACAACGCGATATGATCGCTATGTGTTTTGAAAAGAAAATGCTACTAGCCAAGAGTGAACTTGTGTATGCAAATACCATTATGACGATAATGAAATACTAACAGAGTTAGTTCTTACTCAGGTTTTAGGAACATCCCTTGTGACAACCTTTCCGTCCCTGCGAGTAGCAAAAGCAGGAGCATTCTCTGGTGATTTTTCGAGTCTCATGCACACATTTGCTGCTATATTCATCTCTTAATGGTACTTGTCGCAATCGAAATCTTGTGCGCTTTCTTGCAGACGTCTAATCAGGCAGAATCGTCTTCTGTCAAGGCGTCGCACCACCAAATTCCTTATGATGTTCCTCATACCAATGACATGTTTTTTGTTGTTAAGCCTGATGAGAGGTTGGCAAATTCAGAATGCTGGCCCATCCCCAATTTCGAGAATTCTGACGTTGTTTCTGAGATCGTTCCTCAAGCGGTCATTCGCTTTTGCTTGCAGAGAGGTACTTGCAATGGTGCTCCGATTCGCTTTTCAAGAGTTAGACCTTCCCCGAGAAAGTTTGTTGTGTGGTTGATACATATGCTAGATAAGCCTAGGGTTGTGACAGTATTGAAGAGGGCTAGGATTTTCCATGTCGTTAGGGCCTCTGAGATATTGTCAATTAGTGAGGATATGAGAGGTTTAGTATCTTTTGTCTCTCGCTAGTGCGAGCCTACTCACACTTTCATCTTAAATTGGGGAGAACTCACTATCACTCTGGAGGATGTGGCTGTCCTGATGCATCTTCCAATTCATGGTAATATCCCTTCGAAGTGGGGTGATTCACAGGATAAGTTAAGTTCGTGTTTGTTGAAAATGGTGAACGACCTTAACAAAAGTTGTCGTGCTACGGGGAGTAGTAGTTATGAAAGTTGGGTTGCTTACTGGTTTAAGGGTGAGACTAGTGTAGAGGATTTGGCTCTGGACAGTACCTTGTGCATCGCTGCATTCCTCGTCCTCTGGTTGTCGTAAGACATTTCCGAAGGTGATCCCAAAGGCATGCTAAAGCCTGATGTAGTTCCCCTGGCGGTATCCCTTGCCGAAGGTAGAAATTTTCCTATTGGTAGTTTGTTCCTTGGTTTCATGTATTCACAGTTGGACGCTCTTACTTACGACATGGAATGTTCTGAAGGCAAGGAGGTCGTATCTCATATCCACGTTCAGTTTGTGCAAGCTTGGTTATGGGAGCATTTCTCAAAGTATTCTCCAAAGAATGGATTCCAACCCCTTCGCCGTAGGATCTCATATGTCAGGGTGTGTAGGTGGACGAATGAGAAGAAACATGTGGATGTGGTCCTTACAGATTTGATGGATAATGAAGAGCATGTAGTCTTTCGTTCTTGGGGTTACGTTCCCGATTATATTACCCAATTCGACACTTTTTCAAACGCTCTTGATGGTGTACTTGATTCAGGCGACGACGTTGTTGGAGCTGCTTCCTTCATGATAAGCTCTACTCCTGGTTACATCCTTTTTTTTGTCCCAGAGGTTACCAGTTGAAGAAATATAATATCGACAGAGCCGCTCGTCAAATGGGATTCGACCAGCATATTCCTTATCATCGCGTGGAGGTGCCACCGTCTGTCGATCTTCTGAAGACTACGTTGGATTCTTCGAGTACCTCTGGTCGTGGCCTCCGCTTCTGGTGTCCCGAGAGGGAAACCTCAATAACCTCCTCTTACGTGCACTTCTGGGATCGACAACTTAACCTTATCAAAGAGTTCGTGCAAGGTGCTTCTCCATAGGCTTACAGTTCCCAATCACGTAGTACCACTTATGTGCCGCTGGCTTTTGTCGAAGAGGTAAAACATCCTGCTCATGCTTCGTGGTGACTCTTTTCTTTTATTGTTTTTGGTAGGTTTGACGAAATCATGCTCCATTTTATTCAGGGTTCGAGATGTATGTATCAGGTCAAGCCTTGTGTGTTGATTCCCGAAGTCGATTCTGTCCAGGGACATGATCATTCTCATAAATACGACCATCATCCCCTGTCACTTACCTCGTCTGTTATCGATTCTATTAAACCGCTGGCGGAGGCGCCTCTTACTGTCCTTCCAACATGTGACCCTGTCGTTCTCTCCAAGGCTGGTATTATCACAGAGGTTGAGAAGAACGTAGGGCCTTTTCTTCCACAGGCCATGGATGTGGACAAGTCTCCAGTGGTAAGCTCCAAGACATATACACTTTATTATGATGATACATTGTAGAACACTCATCATTCCCGATTGATATTCACAAATGTAGGTTGGTACGGCTCCCACTAGCACTCCTTTATGTGAGATGTCGATAGCTGCTGAAGATGTCGGAACAGATAAACTTTCTAATGATGTTGTCACTGATGTTCTCCCTTCGAACGATAGTCGTGTCATACAAAGTTATCCAATGGTTGGCTTGGAGTTCCCGTGTCTTGTTGCCTTACGTCAGATCTTTACGATGGTCGGTGGCTTCAACGTCCCTTTTGTTACAAGAACTTGTTTTTCGATCTGTGGAATAAATATGGTCATTTTGCTCCTGGAGAGAGTAAAATCCGTCTCATACGCGGGAAAACTCTGTAGTTGATGTGATGGACACTATCGAGACCATGAGGTCTTTGGCATTGCGGGACATTACCAAAGATACAATTAGTAGTTGCAACGAGTCTGTCGACGCTGTCGTCGCAGACGCTGGTCTTGACCTATCTTGGTTGTACCATTACATGAACGCCATGCATCTCTTCATTGATACTTCTACTTAATCCATTCATGTGTGAAGATACGTATTCTGGTATTTAGAATATTACCTTCACAAGTAGATGAATATGATTCCTGTTAGTTTTAGTGTGTGTTCTTGATCGGTTCTCTCAGACGTCTGGGAAGTTAGGTTTACAGCTTCAGGAGCTTTCGATGTTACTTAACTTCTAAGTCTCAGATAAAGTTATCAACAGAATTTAGACAAATAGTGTTTTCTTATTGATTCAGGAGAGAGAAACTTCCTCCCTGTAAATGACTACAAGATCAGTATTTATAGACATACAAGTATAGGCGGATAAAGTAATCTAGAACATTCTTTAACATTATTACAGTTCTGTCCTCTAAAGTCGAGGATGTCTAACTAACTTTCCCGCCTTCTTGTCCTTCGAATACTTCTTCTTGAGTCATCTGGGATAATCTGCTTCCTTCACCTGGTCCTCTTATTGAAGATTTTTATCTGCTGCCAGTCGACTGCGAGCTCTATCAACTAGGGCTGTTCATGGTACAGTTTGGGACGGTTTTAGCCCAAACCGGT
>JAJJMA010015691.1:1998-18351 GCA_023529015.1 Papaver nudicaule | reverse complement strand
ATTAAGTTACTGTCTTGTAACCACATGAGCTCAAAGAGTGCAAACTGTAGCTTCTTTGTAGAGAAATTCCAGCTATAAACATGGGATAAGTACACTACTACTTATAGTTGTAACAAACAAGAAATCAAGAAAACGACAGGTCACATTAGCTATAACTATAACCGACAAACGGTAATCCAAAGATTCCATTATTACAGACTCGATCAAAAAAAAAATTATTACAGACTCGATAGACCTGACTGGACTAACATTGACTAAAGGTCCATACCATTACTCCTTATAACATTCACCGATGATTATATTTGAAGCTTAATAGGAACTCTCCATTTGTTTGTATTGAACTTGTAGGTAAGCTACTACCGTGGATTTTTAATCATGTGGACTTTGTATGGTAACTTTAAATTATGTGTATTCAGTTTTCTCCATCATCTGGGAAGCAGCAACACCCCCCTTCTTATTCAGTTTCTTAATTGATGATAGAATGGGTGTTACTACACCACGAGTTGTACCTTACTGTCGTTCTAACTAATCAATGAATCGTAGCTTTGCCTTCAAAAAAAAAAAGTTTTCTCCATCATCTTACATTTTAACATTTTTTTTCTTTAGATAACCTATTTCTCGGTTATGCTTTTTTCCTTATGATTCTGTACTACAAGAATTCATCCTAAGCAAAAACGAAAATTTATATAATGGCAAGAATTAGTTAATCAAATCACATGGAACTTTTATTATATTTACTGCTCATGCAAAGTGAGTAAAGGAAAACTAATGTGAATTTTGGAAAATGGCATTTGCTGCTAAAACTAGTAAGGCACTAAAAGTATGCATTAAGGGTCATTATCATGCGCATGATAATTTTCGCAATTCCAAATACTTATGTTATAACACATAATTATTGCTGAAAAGATCAGGTTTTTGAGTATACTACATGTTTGACTTAAGTAAAACAAAAATTAATACAGTACTGGCTTTTAATAACCTGGCTAATTGGGGGGCGAGCTGATTCTCAATGGGGGCGAACTCATGACAAAAATGAGTTTGGGTATCCCATTCAGTTATAAGGGGGTGTCTAATTAGGGTTATTAATATAACTAATACAACATTACCTACCCTAATAACCCAGCACCATTCTACACTATAACCATCGCCATTCATATCCTTCTCTCCCAACCTCCATTTCTTTTCTTCTTCTTCTGATGACACCGCCAGCCACCACCGCCAGCCACCACCACAGTCAAGAAACACAGTTTCTTTTTCTTCTTCTTCTTCTTCATCTTCATCGTCTATAAACCACCACCACAGCCAGAGCCAGAAGAAATCACCACCACTTCTCTCTCTCTCTCTCTCGACCAATCCCACCACCACCACATCCATAATTTTCTCGATTAGGATTTCTATAATTCATTTTTAGGGTTAACTATGATCTAAATCAATTAGGTTTTGTATTTACAACCCCAAAAATCAATTATGGAGACAATCTAATCAAACAGATGAAGGTCAGTTGTTGTTGCATATGAAAAATCGTCATGGAACCATGACGAGTTAAGAACCAGATCGAGAAATCAATTTATCTGCTGCTGTTATAGAGGTAAAAATGGAGGTTTGTTTGTAGGATTTTCAACAATTGGGTTTTTTTTGTGCAAAAGTTTTGGTAATTTATGGTCTTGGGTTTTCTTTTCTAGGGCATCATGAAAAATCGTCATGATATGGTTGTGCCATGACGATTTTTCATAGAAAAATTTGACTGTTGTATTAAGGGTGTATTGATTATTGGTCTTGAAGTTGGGTCGAAACCTGAGAATTCGTCATGCTCTCTCTTGGTTAACCATGACGAATGTTCTTTTGCTTCTAGTCTCCAGCACATAACAGGAACAACAATTCAATATGTTTCACCCGTTTAAGGTATGCCTTAAACTTACTCTTTAACTGTTCAAAGTTTGTGTTTTGAATTGCATTTTGACAGCTTTGATGGTATGCATACACTGCGGTGTCCCTAATTCTAGTTATGCTCTTGCTGCCATGTAGCCTCTTAATCTTTATTGTCTTGTTCCTGGTCAGATTACCCCCATTAGATTACTTGGCCTCCATTAAATTTTGCAAGTGAAGCTACTGCTTGCAGGGAAGGACTTGAATCAGTGCTTAGAAAATCAGTACAAGCTCAATACTGTCAATGTTAACTCTCGCATACAAGGTGTTTGTTTGAAAATTATGGTTTTTCAGTTCTATTTCTGCAATTCCATGAAATTCAGGTGTTTAGCTAATTAGGGTCTCATATACATAGTTCAAATCATGTCTTAGGGAACTTTGGTTAACACTCCTTTTGAACTTCTATGACCATCAATTTGTTATTTTTCTCTGGGTAATGAACTTTATGACTTTTTTTTTTGTTCTGTTTTCACTTTACGTGTTAGAATACCACAATCTGTTGAGTTAGGTTAGCTTTGATCAAGTCTGAAAGTCTAATTATATAATTTGATGATTTTGAGCAGGCCCGTAAGACTTCTGATTTCAATTCAGATGGATCAGCTGTTATGCAGTTTATGCCAACCATCTGTTCTGGTAGTTTCTCTGATATTGGGCTGCGGAGATTTATGGAAGATGAGCATATAATGATTGATGACTTGTCTTCGCACTTCTTTGATTCAGTCTTCAAATTTCCTACGCCGAGTGCATTTTACGGGGTAAGTTATTATAACCTTTTGAAGTTATTAGTTAGAAAAAAGCACCATTCTTTAGAAGTCTCTTAGAATCCAACAATGTAGACCTGCTTGCCACCCACTTCAGAATAGACAGTTTTAGGAAAATTACTTATCTATCTGTTACGGACTATATCTTACATACTTGATTACTTGATTCAGGCATTTGATGGCCACGGAGGTGCAGAGGCAGCAGCATACATGAAAGAAAATGCAGTTAGATTCTTTTTTGAAAATGCTGATATTCCACAGACGTATGTAAGTGATGATGACGATAATTTAGTAGAAGAGGTAGTAAATTCTTTCCGGAGAGCATTCCTTTTGGCAGATAATGCTTTGGCTGACGACTGCAATGTGAGCAGTTCATCAGGAACAACAGCTATTACAGCCCTGGTACTAGGAAGGTTTGTGTGCTAATATCATTTCTTTAGATTTGAATTTTCCTCAATATTGTGCATTTGTTATTTTCTCAGTGGTTTCGTATATATATTCTAAAATTCAATGGTTGTTACTTGTTACAGACGTTTACTTGTGGCAAATGCTGGTGACTAACCTGGGCTGTTGCTGACAATACATTATGGTATTCGAACTTTGTGATATTGTATATGAAGATTTTCGTGTATGACTGACACTGTGTGTGCTAGTCCTTGTGTGATTGGTGTTTTTGCTGTTGTTGCTGCTGTTGCTTTTGTTGCTGCTGTTGCTGTTGTTGCTACTGTTGCTGTTGTTTCTAGTACTGCTGCTATAACAACTGGTTGTCAAGCATCTACATCAAATATTTCAATTTTAAAGCTCATAAGTGGTGCTGGTTGTTGTGTGTACTCCATGGCGATAACTACGCCTCTACCGCTGCTGGAATCCTTGACATAATTGATCGAAACTTTGTATGTACAATCATCTTAATGGCTTTTGTTCTTATAATGTAATTTGTATCGTCATGGTTATAAACTATCAACGTTACGATTTAACTTATTTTTTAAATCGTCAAGATATTATTACATAGTGTGACGATTTAACTTGTTCTTTTTGGAGAGGGTGATTTTTCTCAAAGACAAATCGTTAAGATTTTATTACATAGTGCGACGATTTAACTTGTTCTTTTTGGCAGAGGAGTGATTTTTCTCAAAGCTAAATCGTCAAGATTTTATTACATAGTGTGACGATTTAACTTGTTTTTTGGGCAGAGGAGTGATTTTTCTCAAAGCTAAATCGTCAAGATTTTGTTACATAGTGTGACGATTTTTGTTTACTCGTCATGGTTGTATGTTAAACTATGACGATTTTTCTATTCATCGTCATGCTTATAAGTTGAATCATGACGATTTTTCATCACGAAGGTGGTGGTGGTGGTGGTGGTGGTGGTGAAATTGGAGGTGGTGGTGGTGATAATAAAGGTGATGGTGGTGAGCGTAATTAGAATTTGAAATGGTGAAAATGAAGGTGGTGGTGGTGGCGGCGGTGGTGGAATTGGAGGAGGTGGTGGTGATAATGAAGGTGGTAGTGGTGCTAATGGCCAACTATCTAATCCCAATATAATTGGGTAATTACATTTTTGATTATTTATAAATTAACTTTCTAATCCTAATCATTACCTCTAATCCTAATTATGGTGGATATGGGGTTATGTGATTACCAAGTGAACATCCCTATTTTGTCATTTAGTGCTGACTCACCCTCGCCCCCATTGAGAATCAGCTCGCCCCCGAATTAGCCAGGTTTAATAATTGTTAAAATTCAATAGAGCTTGGTTACTTGCTCTGAATTGAATGAATTTAATTTGTTAATTTCTGGTTAAACGAAGTTAATTTGTTAGTACAACTAACACAATATTATTGGCAGTATCAGATTGACGTAGAGCATTAGCGGGACAAAGGCTGGGCTAGCATTGGCTGTAATTTATCTATCTGTTTAGTCCGTTAGATTTAGAATCTGTTCATAGCTTAGTCTGCCCTTTCAGTTAAAAACAAGAAATTACTCTTATGTAAAAGTGTAAAACAACAACCCATTAGCTCATTAGATTTTACATTTAGTTTACCCTTTTGACTTTAAAGTTTAGCCCCGGCTCCCCCTTATAAATCGTTCGAAGAGAATAAATGTGGGAGTTTTAGCTGGCTATGGAGATAAAACAGCTTTTGATCTGCACTAGTCGGCTTTGGAGGAAAAGTGAAGTTTTTACCATAGCATTTGATCTTCAAAACTACACGCTAAAATCCTGTGTCACTTGATTTGGAATGGAAGGTCTTCCAAATCATAATAGATGGTCTTATTGCTGGTAGTTGTATCTCACTCTTTCTGCGAGAAATTCCAGCTATATACGTAACGAGATCGTTTGTTCTTAACCTCGAGTTTTGGAGCAACTTATTACTGCTGCGCCTGCAACTGTAGGCATTGAGGGGCGGCCAAGGCACATATTTTGGGAACCACAAAAAACAAAAACGAATAAATGATAGCAAAAGCTTTTGGGTTTTATCTTCTAATTCAGATGGATATGACTTGTGAGACAGGGACCAAACATATGCGGACTCGAAACATTTGAACACAAGTGTCCTGTGGATGACCAACAGTCAGTGTCCCCTAAACTGCCAAACATCACAAGTTGTTTACTCACGGGTGCAATGTTTACCAGGCTACCAAGGACAAGTCTTAAATGGTGCCTTTCTGGAATTTGGTTTCTAACATATAGTTTTCCTAACATAATCTGTTACTGTCTAGTCTAGTCGTTTCCTTGATAAATGATCATATGTTTGCATCAGAAAATAACAAAACCGCTAAACACTGATGTTGTTGAATCAAGAATGAAATCAACTTTAGTCAAGAAGAAGAAGAAGAAGAATTTCCCTAAGACAGAGATCACGACTGACAGAACGGAAAAGGGAAAAACAGAAAACAAAACGGCTGAAAACTGATGTTGTTGACACTCTTGTTACACCTATCTCTGGCAAAATGTTCTTTCTAATAATAGTGCAAACCCCAAAAAGATTGATAGTTTAATTTTAGTTTTCTCCAACATTCTAATCATCTGATTCGACGAACACTAATTCAATCATAAATGACGGTTGCTGATGCAAAGAGCAAGGATATTCCCTATGAATGATACGCCATTATTGTGGGCGCAAAAGAATTTTTTAGACTGAAGAATCGATCCCCCAAAGCTGCAGAGAAGGATACATATAGCGCATGATATCGATACATGGAACATTATGGTTACGTTTCACATGAAAATTACATCGCAAATGGAACTTGTGTCGCAACACAGTGCGTACATACGAAATGCGTGAGAAGGTGAAAAGAATTAAATGTTGATTAGTTGCTAGTATATGCAGCGTCAACGTGTGTACTCCTTTGAGACGCGGACCTAACTGGGTGAATAGCACATGGCTAAATGAGTTTGTTTGAGCTTGAACACTGAATCTTGTTGTGTAATTAATTAGAGGCACGGTCAACTTTTTGAATACATGCAAGCAATCCACGAGATATGTTTGGCATTTGGCAGTGATTTTGATAAATGTTCATAACCACACTTATAAGTGAAGATTCTATGTCTAGTCAAGTCTTGTACCATGTGGCCCTGCTTACTGTGATGCCTTGTCATGTCTTGATGATTCCAAATGCGTGTATACATACGGATATATTGATGGCACGAAGACAAGGGGGTGAACTAGCCTAAGACTATAAGGTTCGATGACGCTACAGAGATTGCAAATTTTCCATTTGGTTGTGCTCATGACTATCCCCCTTGAGCAAGCTGGAATTCTAGGGCTGGGGCGAGGTAAAAGTTTTGCATTACCATTGGTTGTCGCAAATGTTTTAGGACATCGTGTATTCTCGTTCTGTCTCTTGCATCCGTAGGGTGGAACTGATCCTATAAATCATAAATCATCACGAATATTCAAAGAAGCATATCGATCTACATCAGTCACTTACACGAGAATGATCCAAAATGAAATCTCAATACAGCTTACTACATGATTCTTAGGGTATTAGTATCGGTGGTCGCCAGATCACATGATCAAAGAATCAATGTTCCAGCTGACTGCCGATGAGGGGGTGTTGTGCTTGGTTGACATCTGATGCATATCATCCATTTGTTGTAGCATTTATAGGTCAATGGCTGAGGAGGAGCTTGGCTGGAAAATATGTACAATAGGATAGCTGATGTATGAATATATATATTACTTAGTTTTCTCCAGCATCTTAGATTGTATTCTACCTGCTGTTTTGCAGTTAACAATTGATTCTCGGTTGTGTCTTTTCCTTTTGATTCTCTCCTTACAAAAACTCATCCCAAGCCAAAAATAATATGTAAATATATAGTTATTTGAATCACATGAAACTTATTTTATTGCCCATGCAAAATGTGTAGTAGCTGTTAGGAAATCCGGTGGTTTCCTTGTTTAGTCCATGGGCTTTCTGTTTTGGTCCATTCCTTGTTAAGTTCGATTACCTAATATAATTAGGAGTGAATTAGGAAAGGGTATGAGTTTCCTAGTGGGAGACTAATACTTGGAGGCCAAGTTTGTATTCTCTATATATAGGACTAGAATTGTGGGTGTAGAGATATCCAACCTAGAAGAGTGGTAAAGCCTTGTGCTTAGTTTTTTTGGTCTCTTTGTTAGGAAGGGTCGGTGCTACCGTGAAGGTCAATATTGGTGTGAGAGAAACTTGTAGAGAGAGGGTTTGGTGTTCTAGTGTGTAGGTTTATGGCTTTGCCCTAAACCGGGTTTCTAGAGTGTTTCCATGTTTCTCCTATGTTATCGGCAACTGTGAAGAAGGTGTAGAAGAGAAGATATATGAAGCTGGTTTGGAGAATGGTTTAGAGAGTTGGTTTCTAAGGTTTCTCAATGGTCCCAGGTACGTCTTGGTAACTCTTCGGTTTGGGTCTTCTTGTGGGAGTTGTGAAGAACATGTAATGATCTTGATATAATAAAGTTTCTCTGGTGGTGTTGGTCGTGGAGTAGCCTGCAAAGGTGAACCACGTATATCTTGTGTTGCGGTTGTGTGCTTGTTTATCTTCTGTCTATATAGTTATTTCTCCGTGTTTGGTTCAAATCACCAACAACCCTTGTGATCCTGTATTCCGCTGCGCTAGGGGTGCCAATTTCCCCAACAGTAGCTAGATAAGCCAGTGTGAACGTTTCGAAAACATGGGTTTGTTGATGAATCCAGTAAGGCACTAAAGCTATGCATTAGGCCATGTACAATGTGAGATGTGATCTCTAGTTTAGGAAAAAATGTTGAGTCATATGCGATAGGGTGCTCCCCTAATCTCTTATTCCCCTCCCCAGAGATTTGGGGAGGGGAATAAGAGATTAGGGGAATACATATTCAAAGAATCCATCGGTGTTGAGACAACCGATAGGTGATGACACAACCGATAGGTGATGACACAACCGATGCTTTAACAAATTAAAAATTTATTTAAAACTGGAAAAACTAAACAGAAAAATTGAATTAAATATGTAGCAGTGGGATTAAGGGGAAAGGTGTCACTGCTACGTTAGGCATAATGGGAAACAAAAACCGATCGGTGCTTGCACAACCGATGCACAACTTTCCAAATTAAAATATTAAATTGCAACGTTTCATGGGATTACTATAATCTTTCCTATTAATTGCAACGCTTCAAATCCTATGTCGTTTGGGTTTTATCAAAAAAATAGAACTGAAAGTGTGAGATAGTGCGAGGATAAAAGTGTGAGTGGATCCTTCCTAACGAGAAATAGTAAAGATTATGAATCACAATTTAGTTTGGGTTTAAAGAAGAATTAGGGTTTAGTTTTATGAGAAAGGATCCCCTCACGCTCTTAATCTCACACTATCATCTTTGAAGCTAAAATTTTGAGGATATGTTTATGTTACTGAGCTTTACGGTTCTACCAAAAATGAGTGTATTTCGAAATATCAAACTCATTATATACCGATCTTAATTTCAACCGTTAAATATATGTTGATTTTCAACGGATGATTTTCAAACTAGTAAATGGTGGTGATATACGTTTCGAAATGTGATCATTTTTTGTAAGAATATAGAGCTATGTTAGAAGAACACTTCCCTAAAATATTAGCTTCCAATCCAATACCGTTTAAGTTTTATACAAAAAATGGTGCCGAAAGTGTGAGATAGTGTGAGATTAAGAGTGTGAGGGGATCATTTCTCATAAATAACTAAACCCTAATGCTTCTTTAAACCCAAACTAAATTGTGATTCATACTTCTTTTACTATTTCTCATTAGGAAGCTCGGTAACATAAACATATCCCCAAAATTTTAGCTTCAAAGACGATGACGTTTAGATTTTATACGAAGACTGGCGCCAAAAGTGTGAGATAGTGTGAGATTAAGAGTGTGAGGGGATCCTTTCTCTAGTTTTATTTTGGAGAAGAAATAGATTTAAGTTTTATTATCAATAAAAAATTTGAAACTGTCAATTTTCAGTCAGTTAGTATTCTCTTTCTACGGTACACCTAGATTTTATCCCTAGATTTTCTACGGTATAATTTGAAACTGTCGATTTTCTTTCTCAAAAATTTGAAACTGTCAATTTTCAGTCAGTTAGTATTCTCTTTCTAGTCAGTTTTCAGAAGTCTCTCTATCAATAGTTTTTGTCTAGCATTTACTTCTAGTTTCTGTTCTCAGGAATTTGAAGTTACTTTGACTTATCAACAATTGTGTTTTTTGGGCATACAAAATCCTGATATTCTTTCTGTTTGCTCTTGAATGTTTCACTTTCTCAACCTGTAAGTCATTGTTTACTTCTACTTTTATTTTTATTCTTCGTCCCTCTGGCTCTGTGTTTCCCCCATTTCCAATTCAATCTCAATCTGGGTTGCACAGACGTGCCGATTTTGAGCCCGAGTCCGCGTCGGACTCGTGTCGGACGCGGATGCGGACACGACACGCATACGACGCGGTCAACTCAGTCAACTCGGTAAACTCTCTACTTTGAAGTGATAATTTAGTATGTTCTCCCTTGAGATTGGAACTCTCAAGGTCATAATCTCATCTAAGGAGCTTAACCATTGAGCCATTTACGCTTTTGTGTGTAGGTTGTATAATTTCACCATTTTATACTACTTCTCCTAGCATTAATTTCATATATTAGTATAGTTAAATTATATATTTACTAAATATATAAACGTGTCCGCGTCCTACTATTTTGAGACCTCGCTCGTGTCCGCGTCTGTGTCGTGTCGTGTCCGCGTCTCCGTGTTCGAGTCCGTGCAACCCAGATCTCAGTTAACAATTTTTTAAAAAACGGCTACATTCAATTTCATAATTTGAATTCAATTCTCAAGATTTAAAATTTTCTTGTCTTTCTGACTCTTTTGAAATTTAATCCTAGGGTCTTAAAGTTTTCATCACATCTTGTTCTCGTTTTAAGATAGAGATTAATTCTCAAACCTGTCTTTTCTCAATTAGCTGGCACCATCGGATATTTTACATGCATATTTGCTTCTCCCCATGCTCTTCTCTCTTCTTAAATGCCAAGATCACTGTTCCATCTACCAATCTGACGAACAAGACTTCTTCATCAAATCATTACTCTTTCCCAAATGATTGATGCGTTCTCAACCTATAGATTTTAACCCTATTCTTCAATGCTTCTTTGATCTTCTCTCCTCCTTAGCCTCGTCTTATCTCATTAACTCCTGATTTTCTTCTTGATATGTGTTGGTTCCCTGCATGTGGTTTTTACCCAAGTATATACGAACTTTCAGTATATACTACATCATTAGGTCTAGTTTATAGTTTTTGTATGGGAAAATGAACTTCTCTAGGCATTGTGTAGGTTAACTCCTCTTTCTCTTGGCCTATTTATTGCCTTCATTTGGCGTCTCATTCATCACTCTTTCACTCGACTAGTTATTTAGAATCTTTACTTCTCTTCATTTAATCCCCTTCCCTTCTCAGCCACTCATGGAGGACCAATCTGAAGCCAATTATTTTATCAATAACCCTTTCTCCCAGCTGCATTATCATTACTCTGAAACCTTTATTAACAACTCAGCTCGTGTTCAAGCAATACACTATCCACCTAACCGCATAATGATTGGTAAATTATGTCTGATTGGTAGATTGTTCACAAGTCAAGAATACTCTCTTACTCAAATCAGTCATGCTCTTCAGTTTCGTTGGGGTGAATCTGTGCGCTTTTATATTTCCAGTTTTATCCAAAACTACTACAAAATTAGCTTTGCTACTATCCATGCTTTATTTTGGGTATTGGCTTGAAACCCTTGGTTTAACTGGCTGTTTTAGGGGCCGGCTGAATTGTTACATGGGCCGGAAAACAATATTGCTATCCTAGGGGCTGTTATAAGGGGTGTCCAAAAACAATGAAAAGTCTAAATTACCCTATTGATTTTCGGTTGGATTAAACCCTAAAATCCAACCGAAATTTGCTTGCTTTCCAGATTTTCGTCTGGATGTTTACAGTTTTGCATGCGTAATTTGCAGACGAAAACTAGTTTCTTAGATAGTGTCACAATGATTGTAGCCGAAATTAATGTTAAATGTGAAAAATGCAGACGAAAATTGAGTACGCTAGATTTTGTTTTTTCGTCCACATATATCCAACCGAAACTGTTAATGGCAGCACTTTCGGCTGGGTTATAGTCCAAAATCCAGACGAAATTTGCCTTTACAAAAACTTTTGCTATAGAGAATTTTCAGCAGGAATTTTCGGTTGGATTTTGGAATTTTCGGTTGGATTTTGGAGTTGGATTTTGGAATTTTCGGTTGGATTTTGGAGTTGGATTTTGGAATTTTCGGTTGGATTTTGGAGTTTTCGGTTGGATTTTGGAGTTGGATTTTGGAATTTTCGGTTGGATTTTGGAGTTGGATTTTGGAATTTTCAGTTGGATTTTGGAATTTTCGGTTGGATTTTGGAGTTGGATTTTGGAATTTTCGGTTGGATTTTGGAATTTTCGGTTGGATTTTCAAGGGGTAGTTTGGAATTAAAAAAATATGTTCGATAAGGGGTTTTGAGAAAAAGCTATTGGACAACCCTATTTTGTCTTATTATCCGGCTTGTCTAACAAATCTGCCGGCCCCTAAAACAACCAGTTTGGTTTATTTTTGGTGATGCTTTCCCTCTTGAAATTTGGAACCCGAGTAGGAACTATGCACTCCAGCCTATTAAGTTTATCCATCTCTGGTATGTGATTGAAAACCTTCAGCTTTCTATGCTTCCTCCTAATAGTATAGAGAATGCTTTAGCTCAGCTGAGCCAACCACTAGGAACCCTAGTGAGAACTGCCATAGTTGAAGCTGATTCAACTGATGTAGTAATGGTTTTTCTTAGGGTTAACATTCAGAGGCCCATTGCAAAAAGATCAGTTATTTTTGTCAATGGTGTTATGGTTTCACTTTCTTTTAACCCCCCTAAACCCTCCTGCGGTCTATTGTACGGGTTGTAACCGTTTAGCTCATGGTCTCAACAACTGCCCAATGATCCAAGTGTTGATTCACAGTGGAGCTCTTGATGACACTTACTCGCCTGAACATCCTGCTGCTGCCTTTAGTGATAGCTCAAGTGAAGATTTTAACTCCCCTAGTAATGATCTCAACTTTTTTGATCTGGTTCATGATATGGCCTTAGCTGATGAAGCTAACTCTACTGCATCTCCAACTCCTTCTGCTTTTGATGTCTTGGAATCCATGGAGATATCTGATGATGCTTCTGATGAGTCTTTTCAATCTGCTACTTTCTCTCCATCCTCTGTTCTTGGATATGATCACCCTTCTCCAGATTCTCCAGATCTGCCGCCTAGTCATCACAGCTTCTATATGGGCGAATCTTCTGTTATGCCAGCCCTGATTAATCAACCTTCTTTTGTGTTGGGCCCTTCTAGCTCTTCTGGGCTTCTCCATCAAATACCATTCTCTATGTTGGGCTCTAGCTTTAGGGAAATAGTTGATGTTGTCTCTTCTGACTCAGAAAGCCCATTTGCAACCCCAACTTGGTTAGGAGATTCGGGTTCGGATCCAGTCATTATTGATCTGGATTCGCTTGATATGGATGAAATCCGGATCAATAGGGCAACCATTGTGGCTAGAGAATCAATCCCAACCCCTGCATTCATCATTACATTCTCAGACTCTGATTCTTCTAATCAGTCTTCAAATACCATTTCCACTACCTGTGCTTTGGATTATGACCCGTCTGAGATCTCTGAGATTGAATCAGTAGTTTCAAATCTTTCCCATCTTGTTTGTGCATCTGAATCTCATCAAGTTTTTCCTGGATTGCTTGCTATTAATGAATATGGTTCTAATCTGCAAACCCATGAATCTGGCCTCAACAATCAAGATGAGGATTCTCACTTCCCATCCCTCCATAATCAGTCGATGATGGTCCAACACCAGGAGCCGCAGGTAACCCTAATTTTATCTCATTCCTTATTTTTTGAATCTTTATCTACAACAAAATTATAAATCTGCTTAATTGCTATCAAATATCTGAGGTCTACTATTAATTTTATCTCATTGTTCTTAGATTAGATTGCTTATCTGTTATAGCTAGATAGTTGGTTAATTATAAGCTGCTGTATCAATTCAACCTGTTTTTTTTTTTGTTATTTCCTGCATCATCACATGTTGTTTTAGCACTTTGCTTCTTATCACTTGTCTGTTGTTTTTCAACTCGAGGAAATCAAAATTTAACTGCTAGTTCTTCTCCTTTTTGACTAGTTAACCTATTTTCCTTGGATCCACCTTACTCTAAGGCTAGACTGTTTACACATCAGTATACTGTGAAGTGATACACTAGATAGTGCAGGCTAATTATAAGCTAGCTAATTTATCAAATCGGATAGTGTAGGCAACATTTCAATATGCGTAGATTGTTTGGCTAGTTAAAAAATGATGTTTGTTTTCATACAGTGAAGTGATTCTCTGTCTTCTGCTTCATTTCAGTAGTTTTGTTCTTTTGGCTAATAGTTATTTTAACTCTTTAGTTTTCTCTCAATTTTTAGTTATCTCTCATCTCAAGGCCATCAAATCTCAGTCCTTGCTTCTGGTTCCATTTCACTCTTCTTAGTCTAGCTTTATCTTTGGTCTGAAATCTCTCTTTTTTCCTAAGCTTTTAGCAGCGAGTTCAGCATGAATATTCTAGCTTGGAACTGTCAAGGAATAGGGCCTAACACCACTTTATCCCATCTCAATAAGCTATGCCTGAATCATAAACCATATTTCTTGTTTCTTTCTGAAACCAGAACAAACAAAGAGAAAATTTCACCCATTATGGAATCCTGTGGATTCAATAACTATTATGTTGTCCCATCGTTAGGTAAGTCAGGGGGTCTAGCTGTGGCATGGGCAGATCATCTAAATGTTGATGTCCTTCACTCTTCTAGAAGAATGATTCATATTCTTACAAATGAAAAATCTGATATAAATGCTAAGAATACAACTGTATCCTTTGTCTATGGTAATCCAGATAAACCCGAGAGAATTAAGGATTGGTTATTTCTTGAAAAAATGGCCACAAAAATCGATTCACCATGGTTGATCATTGGTGACCTTAATCTAACCCTGACAGCTGCATAGAAAAAAAAGGTGGGAAGCCTTTCAATGCTTCAGATGTGCGAAACATAATAAACATAATAGAAAACTTAGGGTTAATTGATCTAGGCTTTATAAGACCTACCTTTACATGGTCTAATAAACAAAAGATGGCAAAGCATATTCAGGCGAGACTGGATAGGGCATTGGCCAACCCAGATTGGTTCACTCTGAACCCAACTGCAACAGTTACTCACTTACCAGCAATAGGTTCAGACCATTCGCCTATCATGTTGCTCACCAAGCCTTGTGAAGTTAACAAGGCAACACCTTATAGATTTTTTAGCTTGTGGCTTGAATTCCCTGAAGTTCTTCAAATCATTCAGGATTGTTGGGATTCACCCTGTGTCAGTTCTCCTGCTTTTAGAGTTATAAGTAAGTTAAAACGAGTTAAAAAAGGTCTGACCAAATGGAATAAGGAAGTGTTTGGAATGATCCAAAACAACATTAGAGCTAATCTGCAATCTATAAATTCTCCTCACTCCAATAACATGCTACGGGAAAATGATAAAGAAATTGAAGATAACATAGAAAACCTAGAATTACTCTATGACCAAGAGGAAAAGTTATGGAAGGAAAAATGTAAAGATAATAACATTAACTTTGGGGATCGTAACACTAAGTATGTTCACACCTGTACTCTGAATAGGAGAAGAAGAAATAAGATTTCAGTGATAACAGACATAAATGGGATTAAACACACTTCACATCAAGATATATCAGATACGCTTACAACCCATTTTAAGACTATTTCCTCTGAAACCCTTCCACATCATAATATCGACTTCCTTGATCTTTTCTCTCTGGAAGTCACTCAGGAGGAAAACCTTAGTTTAACAACAATACCAACAATGACTGAAATCACTGAGGTGGTTAAGTCTCTAGCTTGTGACAAATCTCCAGGGCCTGATGGCTTTAATGTTAAGTTCTTTCGACATCAATGGCCTCTGATTCAGGATGATATAACTCTTATGGTTCAATTTTTTTTTAGAACCAAGCATCTTTTGAAAGAACTCAACACTACCTTCTTACCCTTAATTCCTAAAATAGGTACTCCACTATCTCCAGCAGACTTTCGCCCAATAAGTCTGTGCAACACCACCTATAAGATAATTTCTAAAATCTTAGCTAACAGGTTAAGACCTTCTCTGTCAAGAATTATATCGCCTTTTCAGTCTGCCTTCATGAAAAACAGAAGAATCTCTGATAACATAGTAATGACTCAGGAGTTAATCCACACAATGAACAAACACAAGAAAACTAAGAAAAGAGTAGGGCTAATGGGGCTTAAGCTTGACATGAGCAAAGATTTTGATAGAGTCAACTGGTCTTATCTAATAGAAATAATGAAGAAGCTTGACTTCTCAGAGAATCTGTGTGCTCTAATCTACCAATGTATTAGTACTCCTTCAATTGCAGTACTGTGCAACGGGGTACCGGGCAAATTTTTTAGTCCCTCAAGAAGGGTAAGGCAAGGAGACCCTTTGTCTCCTTACCTTTTCCTGATCTGTATGGAAGGCCTAACTAGGCTCCTAAAGAAGGGTGAAAACCTCGGTCTTATTCATGGTATTAAAGTGGCTAGGGGGAGTCTCCCCATCTCACATCTGCTCTTTGCAGATGATTGCATCATTTTCACTCATGCAAGCCTTGATGAAGCAAGAAACTTGCTTGATATCCTAAATGAATTCTGTAGAGTCTCAGGTCAGCTTATCAACTTCCAAAAGCCTGGGATTTTCTTTGGTAAAGATTTCCCAAATAAATTTGGGAAAATGATAATGAATATTTTTAAGGTTAGTAAGATTAGAGTAACTGAAACATACCTAGGTACACCCCTGTTCACCTATGAATCCAAAATGAAATGTTTCGACTCTATGGTTAAGAAGTTTAAAAGCAGATTGCAGAATTGGAAGGGCAGAAAACTGTCCTCTGCTGCAAGAACTGTGGCAGTAAAACACACGATGGAATCGGTTCCCATCTACCAAATGGGCTGTTTCCAGCTTCCTACGAAAATTACCGACCAACTCATCTCCCTTCTCAGAAAATTCTGGTGGGGAAAGAAGGAAGGTAACCACCACTTGTTTCTCAAGGCTTG
>JAJJMA010015656.1:4143-14827 GCA_023529015.1 Papaver nudicaule | reverse complement strand
GAATTATTTTGTTAAGAGCTTTATTAGTGGCTTGAAGGATGAAATCAAAACACAAGTGTTAATGCACAATCCCACTACCCTTGCTCATACTTATGCTTTGGCTAGAATGCAAGAAACTGTAACTTTACAAAACAAGGCCACTAAACTAAGTGTTAGGTCCTTTCAAAATTCCTTCCAACCTCCAAGACCTCAATCAATATGCTACTAAATTTGCCCCTCCACCAATTATCACAAATTTTTCTCCTACATCTACAAGTAAGCAAGTTCCTAACACATCCAAAGCCCTTCATCTTTTCCAGTTAGGAAAATTAGCCATGACCAAATGAATCTCAGAAGAGAAAAAGGTCTGTGTTATAATTGTGATGAAGTGTATGTTAGAGGACATGTGTGTAAGTCAAGAACTCTGTACATGGTTGTAGGGGAACTTATTGATTCAGATGACAATGCTGTGTCAGAAGAATCTTTTCATGATGTTGTTTTTACCTGGAAAAACAATATACCGTCTCTGGGTACTTTCGTAGTGCTCGGAGATCAAAGTCGAACAAGACAAGCCTAAACCAAAGATGGTCGTTCCCGTCTTGCTTCGGTCACAGAGAGGATAAAGGTTGGTCTAGGGAGGGAAACAACGAAGAAACTTGAGATCAGGTTAAGGATGTGTTTTGGGTGTAAGAGTTCAAGATCTCCGTCGTGAAGTCGACTGGAAATCTCCAAGGCTAGAAACGTGTTTCGATTCTCAGGTGTTTTCTCTGAGGCTCTGGATTGTGTGTTCTAGGTGTTCTGAACGTTTCTGATGTTCTGCCTTGGAAAATAGAGGAAGCCTCTATTTATAGTTTGAACTCACCCTGATCTCTCGACAGAGAAGGTGGAAGTCGTGGAAGAGTGGAGGAGTGGAGGACATGCGTTGGTTTCCGTAACTGCCTGAGTCGTGTGGAACATGCCCACTCGCGCCATCTTCTCGTAACTGTCAACTATCTCCATCAGTTTCTTTCAACTGCCGTGGACCGCCAGACCAATACCCCTAAAGTTATCCCGCCGTGTGATGTTTTGATGTCTCGAGCGAGTGGTACGCAGATATTGCGTAGTTGAGTTGAGTAGAGTAGAGTCGTACGACTAATCGTCGTGACTATCATGAGCGCAGTGCCTCTGGGACACGAGCATATGAGTGGCCTTGGTTGTCTGGCCAAGTCCATAAGTGTTTGAATGCGCATTGGCGCTGGTGTGGTGCCATGGCTCTTGGCGCCACGGCCTTGGTCTTTGGCCAAGGCCAACCTGCTGTGGCGCCATGGACTATGGCGCCACGGCCTTGGCTTTTGGCCAAGGCCAAGCTTGGACGCGCTTTGGCGTTGTGTTAAGGTGGCGCCAGGGCTTATGGCGCCACGGCCTTGGCCTCTAGCCAAGGTCCACTTGTTGTGGCGCCATGGGTTATGGCGCCACGGCCTTGGCCTCTGGCCAAGGTCCACTTGTTGTGGCGCCATGGCCTTGGCCTCTGGCCAAGGCCAGCCTGTTGACGGCTATGCTTCCCGTTACGGTCTTGGCCTTTTGGCCAGACTAAGTAGGTTTATGGCGTTTTATGCCATGGCCTTGGCCTCTTGGCCAAGGCTAATTTTTACGGATCCGTGATGGCTTCATGGTTTGTGGTGCCAGGCTATGTGGCGTTCATGGCTTTGGCATCTGGCCAAGGTCGACTTTGGGCAGCCTGTGCCTTAGTCGTGGTGTGAGTGCTTATGCTACAACATACTTGAGGTCATGGCGTGTTTATCCATGGTATGCTAGACCATCCTGAACTTGGGATTAGGTTCGCTTAGGCCTGTTTAGGCTGGTGTATGCTTCTCAGAGAGCTCCGGACCGGCCTGGGGCTTCAATATTTCCGAGGTTTGCACCAAGACTCGTATGTTGAGTCGTATTTAAGAGGAAATCCATGAGGATGCGTCTCTGTTGATTCTTCACCGTGTACCATTAAGTGGCCTGACTCTGGGCAGATCAATGGGTTTAATATGTTGGTGAGATTATTAGTACTGCTCTATGATATTACCCTCCCCACCGGAGTTATAAGAGAGAGCTCATAGAGAGTTTATTCGGCTCATGGAATGGGTTGCACTCTGAGCTATAGAGATGAGCCTGAATAGGCGATTGCCTTTAATAAGACATGGTTTCGAGAGTGTTTTGACAATCTTGCCCCTCTCTCATTTTTCACCATCTACAGAAAGTCCCTTGGTTAGTGTGGAACAGAAATGTTTCATGCTAAGCACTCAGATGGTGATGTTATCTTTCGAGGGTTTTAGTGTTCTCTCTTATTGTCGTTGTGTGTTTGTTTTTTTTTTTTTTTTTTTAAGGGGTTCCCAAGACTAGATCTCAGTGTGGACAACCCTAATAGCTAAGAGCAATTTTTTTCGCTCGAGAAAAGTTTTTTTTTTTTATATATAACAGAAGGCGCGCGTGTGCATGGGGGGCGAGGCGGCCATGGCGCTATGGCCATATTGCCTCGAAATCCGCGCCCCCTCTTTTTCTTCTTTTTTTTTTTCTAAAAAAAAAGGAGGCCGTCGGCCCTCTCTCCTCTTTCTTCTTTTGAGAGTCCCACCGGGACTGGGATTCCATAATTATACATGTATATATATTCATGCCTAGGTTAAAATCAAAGAAGGAAAGATAAAGATAGGTTTCTCAGAGCAGTTTTCTTTTTCTTTCTGATCACTCTCCCCCTTTTATTATTATCTGTATCTGCGATCTTGCTCATCATGTCGTCAAGTGGAGCTACACCCAAACCAACCTCATATTTTTCACAAAATTTCATCTATTTTCTTAAAGTTATTCACTTATCTCGATGGATCGTTATTTACAAATAATGAAGCGAATACATATGTTGTAGTCTTTATCCATCAGTAAGAAATGTATATGCAGCAGTTGGAACAAATGGATGATAAAAGGATTCGTGACACCATGATGCAATTACATGCAGGGAAAATGCCAAGATAGACATAAGTAGTAATGTCACGGGGATGGATGTGGAGATTTCAAGCAGAAGGACACGAAAGAATGATGCGTGATTATTTCATGCCAGGGTGTGTGCACTCCGATGAATATATCTAACGTCATTTCCGCATGCTGAGATTTTTGCTTGTTAGTGTTATTGAAGAACTTTTTCGTGTAAATACTTTGTTCAACTATCAGTATGATGCACGTAACTTACGAGGACATAGTCTCGATCAAAATATCACTACAGCCTTGAGGATTCTTGGTTACGGGATGTCGACCGATGTTATTGATGAGTATATATTCGTATGGGAATAATGGTGTACCATTATTTCAATATAATTTGCGAGACTGTGGTGAATCATTATGGCCCATATTTTTCGACAACCAACGCAGGATGGTATCGATTGATTACTAAGGGAAAAAACGAACATAGTTTTTTTTTGAGCATTGCTGGGTAGCATTAATTGCATGCATTGGGTATGGTAGGTATGTCCTTTTGCTTCCCAAGGTCAGTATAAGGGTCACTACACAAAGCCAATAGTTGTTTTGGAAGCTTGACTTTTCTTGATTTCTAAAATCCCCCCCCATATAAGCATTAAGGAAATTCTTTTTGACCGCTTTATGACTTTTGTTGATTTCAAGAGTCACTTTATTATGCTACTAATTTAACAAGATCGTTTTTTTCTTGTTTCGACATGAACTGACCCATGTTGAACGTTGCTTCCACAACATCTTAAGCTGCATTTATGTTTCTGTTTGCAACTTTGTTACTGGGTCCATCGTATCTTTGTCCCTGTTTATTAACATTAAGATTAGAATTGTATGACCCGCCAGCCTGTGATAGATTGATAAGCATTATCTGAGTTGGTACAAAATAAACGTATAGAAACCAGGGTTGAGTTGGTCCAGCTTCCGAAGAATGGTGAAACAACGTTCGTACTTGAAACTAGAAATATTCTTCCTTAGCCATTCCTCCCGAGTTTTAAGTTGCACGTCGACTTTAGTTGCAATGACTCATTTGCACCATCATAGCGACCTGGAGACTCATGTCTTTAGTAAATGTACTAAAACGACCGGACAACCCCCCATAATCACGACGCTTAGGATTCCCAGTGTCCTCGCAAAACTTTCGGAAAATGTTGCCAGAGTGTCCCATGTTGTTGTTGAACACCTTGATTCAGGGTGAACAAAAAATAATTTTGGCAAATAACCACATTTTTTTCAGTTTAAACCTATGACCACGAACTTTAATAACAAGAGTTTTGTGATGAGGATGCTAGCCATTTGCCTTTTTTTTTTCTTTTTTTTTTATAATAAAACACGCATTTTATTTCGACAAACAAAATATAGTTTACACAGTGCGTGTTGGGAGCCTAGCCACAAACTGGGCTCAAACCCTTTTCTGAATAGCTAAACCTATTCTAATAAAGAGGAAATTCCCCACACTTACATTAGAATCATGCCTTGCCAAAAAGTTCTTCAATCGTTTCAGAAAATCCACAGTATTGTCTCCAAGTTCTCCCAAATTGGAGTTACGTATCTCCAGATATTTGCTACGCTTCTTTTCGATGGCCCTAATTAATGCAACTCCTGGTGTAAAAGTCTGAACTCCATCACCTGTAAAGGGCGAGATTCCGGTAACGTCGAGGCACGTATCACGACCATTCTCCCAATTATAGACCAAGATATCCGCGGGTCTTGAGCCACCACCATCATCCGTGAGAAATACTAATTGGGCTTCAATCTTAGTTGATACCCCTGCTCTGAAAAAAATATCCGCAAATGTGTCTCGAACAAGATTGTGGCGAAACTTAAGCCCAACTTGGCTTGCGCAATGTACTGC
Source organism: Papaver nudicaule (assembly GCA_023529015.1). Taxonomy (NCBI): domain Eukaryota; kingdom Viridiplantae; phylum Streptophyta; class Magnoliopsida; order Ranunculales; family Papaveraceae; genus Papaver; species Papaver nudicaule. The sequence goes on along the minus strand of JAJJMA010015656.1, from coordinate 10,011 downwards.
ATGATCTCCGTAGATATCCATTCCCCTACCACAAACTGTGCATGGTTTACCTTAAAAAAATAATGGTATGCCAAGCCAATAACTCAAGACTGCATTCAATTGGCATGGGCCAATTGTTTGGCCAAGTCCCTCTGCCGGGATAGCGAGAAGATAGTCTTGAGCGTGCGGCATTTTGTTGCTTTGCCAAAGAGCTAAATCCCTTCTGGACATATTGTATATTGTGGGCATGCTTTTCATTACTGAAGCAAAATACTGAGCCGCCAAAGCTCTCATGGGATGGGGGGCGGGTTCAGTAATGCCTAATGAAGATTCAAGTCCACTAATCTGTACAAAGGAGTCCAAAACTTGCTGATAAATGTGGCCTGAAACAGGTACCCCTGACTGGCTGAGTATGGTGCTATGTAGCTGTTGTGTCTGCATACAGGAGGCAATATAACAATAGTGCCTCCCATAAGTATATACTTAGACCACCTTCTCTGATAGGTAAGGTGGTTATTCTTTGTTGCAAGGCGTCATATCCAGGTCCATCTCCAACGATAAGTTGCCGCATGTAATTGGTAAGGTAAGTATCAAACACATGTTGGGCACCGTGCAAATGAGATGGCGCAGTAGTCCTCATGGTAAAGTATAACCTTGAAACTCTAGTGCAATTACGAAGGAGAAGCAGCTCACTTTGAGGATCGTCGAAAGTGTGTACTGCATTCATTAAACTGATAGTCTTGTTCACCCTATTGAGCACCAACTGTCTGCAATATTCAGCATTCAAACTCACTGGTCCCCCAAGGAGCTTTACACCAACAAAAGGCCTGCAAATATCATCTGGGAAGTTACCCAGTAATGTGCTTCGTATGTCGACGGAAGGCCAATAAAGCTCAGTCTTCTACACATTCATATCAAGCCCCCTTGCTTTACCCTGCTGCTGAATTATATGGAAGGCTTTGGAAACCATAGAGGTCTCCCCTATCACAGTGCCGTCATCGAGGTACCACGCTTGCAAGTCGAGAGTGCATTCCCTGGAAACCTGCAAATCAATGGGGTGTAACGTCAGGGAAAACAAGAGTGGACCCAAAGGGTCACCTTGTTGTACTCCTTTTGCTGATGCCATTGTGTGAGAGCCATAATACAGACGTGCTGGTGTAGCGTAGCAGAACTCCACCCATTGGAGATGCTAGTAACAATGGTTCCTAACCTCTTGTAGCATTGCAGTCATATCAACGGTGTTGAAGGCGTTTCTGAAGTCCACTAAGAGCATGGACATGGAGTTATCACCACCTTTTTCTGCCACTATACGATTTACAGAGCGGAGAATAGCCTCACCACCGCATTGCACGCCAACCCCAAACTGGTAATTACCCAAGTAGTCTGACATTTCCTTGCTGACAATATATGCAGCAACCTTCGACACAAGCCTTCTCCAAATTGTGCCAACGACTATTGGCCTTTATCCCTCCATCAGGTTTGAGTATTGGTGTAACTGGTGCACTAGCTATAAACTCTCCCAATTGAGGGGGGTGGGGGGGGTGGGGGGGGGGGGGGGGGCATTTACCTGCAAGAAGAAGATTCACTACAGCAATAATAGAGGCTAACAGTTCATCAGAGACTGCTGCCGCAGGGCCACTAAGGGCATCAAGAAAATGATGTGCGTGTAGGCCATCTTTGGCATGAGGTACCCTTGGGGAAGCTCCTGATTCTACCAAGAACAATGTCTTTATCAACAATTGTAGGTACAACTTCATTGGGAGAAGTTGGCAAAGTTGGTGGTGGTGCGTAAGGATGTTTGCCCTGTAGGTCAGCCAAGGTTGTATCTGTTTGAGGAGCCACTCCGTTAGATGTCAACACCCTGATGGCAGCAGTGTAAGTGCCTTGAGCCATCTTCATTTTACAAAGACTGATGTTAATGTCTTCCTATTTCTTCTCCTTTTTAGGTGGTTGTTTAGGCTTGACTAGAGCTTTGTTCTCATCCAGAATATCCTGAATTAAGGTTATAAAACCATCAGGTTCACGCCACTTAGATAAGGCCTGATTAATGCATCCAAACTGCTTCCTTCTGCGCTCTCCGGACCTTCTTGTAGAAATGTTCTCAGGGGCGTAATTCTGAGTACGCAAATGGAAAAAAGTAACATCTTAACCCAACTTGAAATGTCCATGGGGTTCAATATCACACTGTCCATTGCTTGGCCAAATAATCTGGAGAAAGATAACCTGCAATGTGAGGGGATGTGTCTAGTTGTGTAGGTTTGAGTGCGGAAAACCATGTCTAACAGTTCCACATTCAAAACAACATTCCCTGAATCTGTAATGTCACCAGGTTCATCAAGCACAACACCATCAGCATTACCACTGCTCTCTAATGGTTCCATAGGCCTGGAAATTCCATGAATTAGGAAATCAACAACCCCCTCCTTAAGTGGTGCTCATAGATCCTTCATCGGTTTTACACGCCTTACTCCAGGTATGCAGTTTCATGCAAGATGTGCACAACCACATCTTGAGTTGCTGTAAAAATGCTTCCCATCTGTTGTATATTGTGGCATTTCCACGAATGCGTTCTCTGCACTCCCTACTGCCTTCACCGTGCACGAAGTGAAAATCATCAATGTGCCTGAAGAATGAACTCCTCGCAAGCCCTCTGCCATCAATACCATCAGTACAACCATCAAAGCCAAGGAAAGGGCAATGGTACCTGATAACTTGTGAAGAATTCCCATGGTTGTAATTGCGCCAATTCTGGGAATTGGGTCGTCCAAATGATCGTGTTCTTGAGCCACTGTCGCTATGAGAATTGGGTCTTCTAGATGATCATGTTCTGGTACCACTGTCATGCTGAGGATTTAGAGATTGAATGGTTCTGCGGGTACTAGGCATGATAATTTGATTTCAGACATGAACAAAACCAGTAACTACCGTCTGGAAAAAATAACTGTCGTAGAGGAAAGTTGAAATCGACAGACGGTAATCAATAGTTGGTTCAAATCGTAGATTAAGAGAAAAGAAACTTGTTGATTGATGATTAAAGAAATCCCAGAGAAAAAGATTGAAGAAACAAAGGAGGATTTCAGTCTCCCCCAAATGTCGCCTCACTATCGCCCTGGAATCGCCTCTCTGCGTTTCTCTCCCTTTTTATTTTTATTTTTATGAAATGATAAACAATTTTCTTAAAAATTAAATAACATTAAAAGAGCTTAAATAAAGATTATGAATTATGAATGAAGAAGGTGTGATTTTGAAATGAGAAATGGAAATATGGCCATTAAATTAAACTAGCCGTTGGAGGACTAAGGAAGTTCACCTGGCGGCTCAAGATAATCCCGGCACATAAAGTTGGTCCTAACGGATCCTCACCAGGCGAAGATGCAGCGATCCAAATTTATTGTTGCCAGGTCCATAGTGGGGGGAAATGGACAAATTAGCTCATTAGCCCATCCCATAGTCTTTGTTCTCCTCTCACGGTGTGTGGGGACAATAGAGAGATGTCCAAAGGTCATAGTTGTTGCGATTTTCCTACCTAGGCTTAACTGCATTTCGGGATTTTAGCTAGCCCACTGCACCACAGTGCTCACTCGACTGAAGACTCGCGAGTGCTAGTGAGTTGCCTCTTTGTTGGCTAAAGAGTCTTTTTTTTTATACGAAAAACTGATTTTTTATTAAGTAGAAGAGGAAGGAAGATTATCCTTCTCTAGTAGTTCGGTTACAAAACTTGGAAAGAAATCTACAGAGTCTATATTAAGTTTGCTCTGCCTAGTGAACTTTGAAATGGAGTTTGCGACTTCATTGTCGTCTCGACTAACATGACCAAAACTACAAAATGTAAAAGTACTAGCCAAGTGCCTTATTTCTTTTATGATGTTTCTGTAATCCCAATGAGAGGTATGAACTCCACTGTTGAGAGCTTGTATCACCACTTTCGCATCGGCTTCAATATGAATTTTGTCCAGGCCTGCACTCCTTGCAAGAACAAGCGCCTCCTTCACAGCAATACATTCTCCTTCTTCCGAGCTTAATGCTTCACTGATGTACGACCCTTTGATTCTCTGACATATACCTGCAGAACAACGGGCAACAATGCCAGTACCCACTTCATTGGTAATCAAATCAAATGAAGCGTCAACATTAAGTTTAACTAAACCTAATGATGGTGGCTGCCACTTAGAGATAGTAGCCGAGCTAATGTCTCTTCCTAGTCCAGGACTCGACTGACTGCTAAAAGAGTTCAAGCATGGCTGCAGATAGAAGTTTATTCTTCTCAGTGAACTAAGGTGATTCTGTGTTGTCCCTTGGTGAAGTGTTTCGCATCGATCCTTCCAAATAATCCAGCTACCTATCATACGCGCATAGAAGTCATAATCTGACAGATTTGTATTGAAACCCCCTGAGTTATCAAACCACGACAGTACCCATTCAAACACAGTGTTATAACGCAACCTGCAGTCATCAATGTCGACATTTAAACCCCTCCAGATTCTTTTAGAATGTGTACAGCAAAACAATAAGTGTTCAAGCGTCTCTGAACTGTTATTACACAACCCACAGGCACTCTGAATCCCTGGAACATGTCTGTGCAGTCTTGCTCTCGTTGGAACAATGCCTTTCAGGCATTTCCAAGCAAAGAGTTTGGTTCTGTGGGCTGCCTTGCAACTCCATAATGTCTTCCATACGCCAGAATCAATTCCTTGAGGCTGTACTACTGAGTGACGATAAGCGAGATGGTTGTATGCGCTTTTCACGCTGAAAACGCCATCTTTGCTTGGCATCCAAATCATGGTGTCTTCTTTCGTCAAATCAATAAACATACTTTCTATCTTTTGTACTGTATTTTGGTCAAAAAGAAGCCGCAGCAAACTGGAGTTCCAAACGCCAGATTCCGGTTCCATTAACTCATGCACAGGGAAGCCACTGGACTATTGCTTGTTGGTGGAATGTGCACACCAAATATCCATTTGTCTAACCATATGTATGTCCTTTTACCCTTGTTAACTTCCATGAAATTTTTTTGTCGCACCACCTTTAAGCCCTCCTCAATGCCTTTCCACATCCATGAGATTTCTTTTGGAGTTGTATGGTTATGAAGCGAGTCACCATTAGGGAAGTATTTTGCTGTCAAGACTTGAACCCATAATTGATCTGACTGATTAGTGAGTAGAGCTATATTGAGATGCTCTAATTCCCTAAAGGCAAGCCCTCCTGAGTTCTTTGGCTTACACAAATTTTCCCAAGCAGTTAAACAACCTGGCTGAATTAGGCCCCATTGTGGAGTATTTGGCCCCATAGAAATTTAAACCCATCTAGGGTTAGTTGTTATGGGATGTCTTCACAGGGGTGGAATATACTATATTACCCTTCACTACTAATTAATCATACTAACTAATCCACCCGAAATAGTAAACTTACCTTAATCCAAAAACCCTAAAATATTTAAACCCAAAAACTTTCCAAAACCAAAATCATTTCACTCTCAAACCAAAACAAAAACAAAAACAAAAATTTCGAATCCGCCCACTCGAGAATCAAGCCGGAAACTTCGTCAAAGGTGTGTAATCTTATCTCAATCGTTTTTAGTGTGTTAGTTGCTTATTATACGTGATTTGGTTGCATGAAACTCTGATTTTTCGGAAATTTTTTCGGCTGATAATACCAGAATCGTTGGATCCAAAACAACATATCCAACGATTGTTCATCTTCACTAGCAACAATCGTTTTCTGTTTTATCACATATATACCGATTATGTTTCTAATATGAACAAACGTTATATGTAGTGTTATATATGAACCGATTATTGATCATCAGCACTTCATGCAAAATTCCATGCAAGTTACGTAGTTATGTAATCGGTGGATAACTGCCTATAGATTGAACGATTATGTTTTTAA